>PNEQ01113410.1:37770-101734 GCA_003012365.1 Medauroidea extradentata
ATAATGTATGTATGAATGTCAATAAGATCATAAGTAAATATTTTGAAGTGTATTAAATACAGACAGGTCGAGTTCATCATATGTTCTTTCACTAATGTTGTATTCAAATAGGAAAATACACGGAACTACGTACAATAAATCGCTACCAACCATACAAGCAGTAAAGTAACTCTTGTTAGTGGTGATGTATATGCAGTAAAGGCTAGTGATTTTTTTCAAAGGTTAAATCTTTAGTGCTCACTTTATTGCGAATGGCCTATAAAGGGAAATATTTTAAAAAGTGATAGTGCTGGTCATTGCGATCAAAACATTTATTTGAACCTTGGGTCGATATGAGACAATTGTCGAGATAGCCTTGTTTTTTAATGTTATCATTTATAACCTGTTGAATTAAGGTTATCATCTTATTAGCTTTTATGTTTATCGTGTAAGCTATAAGGAGATTGTAGTACGTAATGAATAAAACAAACGTCTCTTTTTGATGATATTAATAGTACAATACACAATTTTTCTGTTTCATGTAGTGCCATTTAGTGGCCCAGTGACAGTGATTTCACGATAAGTTCTCAAAGATCCAACCGTTCACCTCAATGCTTTTTTTTTAATTCGTTGAAGAAGTTTAAGATTACTTGTCGAATATCGTTGTGATATTCCGGTACTCAAGCAAGAAATTAATGATGCGAGCAAGCAGTTAGTTTCAACTTTTAACTTTTATTCTGTAGATATCGCTCTTCGCATAATGCCATAAACAATAACATAATATTTTGAGGTCGGGATAACTGGGTGGCCAGAAAATGGTACAGTCACGAGCAATCCACCTGTTAGGAATATGGTATTCATGTTTTTCCTTAACTATACACAATAATGAAGAGAGGACACAATGATTCAGGTACGAAACAAGATCTTTAGCAAGTTACAACCTCGAGTTGTTTAAGTAATGTATTTTGCAATAACTGCAGGCGCCTTGCCCCATTCATGCGATAGTATAAAATAATGGGGCCTATCAGCCTGTCATCCAACATACCACACAGCATGATTGTTGCGTATTTTGATGATACCATTACGGGTGAACTTAGCCTCATCCGTGAAGAATGTTATTCACCCTAAATTGCGATATTTAAGTTATCAGTGACAAAACTGCTGATGCTGGACAAGTAACACTACGTGAAGATTATGCACACGCTGTAGGTGAAATAAGTTCAATCGTTCAATGGTGCAGTAATCACCATAAAATATTCGTGAAATCGCCATGCAGCAATGCGTCGTGTGCTAGTAGTTATGCTACTCCAGACGTAGCCAATAAATTTTCTCATCTTTCACCAAGAGAATGTCAAGTCCTCTTCCTGATCACAGAGGAAATTTTCGCGAATTCAATGATCTGCATGTTATAATCAAGTATCCTATGTATACTCAAGTCCCGACCATTTGTCAACTAGCTGCTACTCAACGGAGCAACAGACAATGAACGAATAGGCGGGGCTTGAGTATGCATAGTACAATGAATTCTAGCCTGCAGGTCATTGAATTCGCGAAATTTTCCTGTCCCTACACATGAGCAATAGAAAGCGAACCATTCTCAAGCAATGAGTAGAGATGATGGTTTATTGCGGGAAAAGTTGACTGATGGATTTCAATACACATCCAACTTACCAGAAGATTACTGGCTTTAGCGTGTACGTGGAGCTGTTGCCCTATTTGACTGAGCCAATAAGAATCCCGATATTGTAATATTTGATGTCTGCAGACAGCTACGTTGTGTCAGTGTTTTCAAGGCTATCTTGGCACAAAACATTTTCGCGATATACCATCATCTCTAGCAATGAGTATACAACTATGTAACTCATTCTTCGAGAAGAATTTCCCGTTTAGGTAAACTTCGGCGATTCACTTCTACGGTTGCAGTGGAACTACAGTCGCAGTAGCCGTAAACAATCAGCATTTCTACATACGCAGTCGAAGTGTAGATGTGTGACATCATGAACTAAGTTCTCACTGTCTGTATCACAAAAACTGATTTGTAAACAACCACATAACCTACACGTTTAAGATCCCTAATCAGTCAGCTGCAATCCCATGGAAGTTCATTGCCTCACTGAATGTAACATGACTTGAATTACAAAAAGGAATGTGAGTCGTTCGGTATGGAAGTATTATCCTTGTCAATGGTACGGGAAATATAAAAATTAATAAAACAATAAATCGTTTTAATAGATTTTCATAGTGTTTGCATCCAATCAGGCTGACTCAACAATGGTCTAAAACCGACCCCATGGCCATATGAATTTTTTATCTCAATGACCAGTATCTACCACATCCTTAGAATATTGTCCCTTTCTCCCGGGACACCGTCTACATACACAATAACATTCACACTTACAACGTAAACATACGTTAAGTTTTACATGCACACAGTCAAATATAATGTTTACGTGCATACATAATTATCATATTATGCTTTGTGTGTGACTAAAGTTTTGTTTCACAGACTGAAACATTTTCAATTTCAGGCTGAATTTATTTGAGGAAAATATCCGATATGCAAAAATTAATTATTTGCGGAGATGTGTTAAAACCAAGCTAAAAATGTTATCCCGAATGATAAAATATAGGTTCAACACTTACTTTACAAAGTTGCCTTTTACTGTACCAATTACTATATATTCAGAGATAGGGTCTGAAAATTGGTTTGAGCAACTTCTTACTTAATATGAAAAATGTCCCCACTTTTTCAAATTTGCACTTTAAATTCGTAAGGCAGTGCATATGTCTACGAAGCTATGTTCCTTAATTTATATTCTTAAAGAAGTTTTCTCTATACATATTCTGTATTTAAAAATAATAACTTTTATGTTACTGAAAATATGTAATCTGCATACAAAAATGTTGTGTTCAATTTGTCTCTTATGTTACAGCAATAGTTGTAAGTACTTTATCAATGCACAAACCAACGCCAAGATACACGTTTGTGGCTGACCACCCGTTCTTGGCGATGATCGTTGATAACTACAATAAAGTTCCACTCTTCATGTCCACAGTCGTCGATCCTTCCAAGTAGATATCATCACTGACTTCTCCTGCTCCGTCCTCGCATCACGTCATAAACCAAGTGATTAAATAAACGTAACGTGTGCTATTTTTAAGCTTTGAATCATATTTGTACATGATCGTTTAATTACAACAACAATAACAGAACGAAGTATTCAATTGAAACATGTATGATGTGTGTAAAAACCGACTCTATTGAAAATAAAAATTTATATAAATTAACTATTATGTTTCACTTCGTAGAATATTGTGGCCTATTTCAAAGACCTCTATTACAGTATGCAATTTTCAGGGCCAAAGAAGAACTTCTTTCCGTACAAGCTAAGTATTATAGTCACTGCAACAATATTGTGTATGTTGCTTGTAAGCGGCTAACTAATGATACTTGCAAGCAGAGGATATTTTTGTTCTTATGATGTCCTACACAAATGGATAACATACAATTCTAATAAACCACGGCAGTAAATAAATTTTATGGGATTTGATGATGGCCGCCTATAAAATTTCCCCTAATGTGAAAGTATTTATCTGTCTTTGAATATCTCAACTGCACTTAACAATGCGGCAGAGACGTAAATTATAACTGCAAACATTGTGCAGTATTTTGACAGAGAAATTATTTTAACAATGAATTTCATGGGTTCGTGGCTCCCTTGATATTCATTTGGCTTTACAATGTTCCATGGAATATCTTATAGTGTTCAATGACGAGACGCATGTTTGTCCTCGTTAACGGTACATTATGAGAGTGTGGGAAATTTTCACATCGGTAGAAAGCATTCAGTCACAAAGAAACAGGCCATGTTTTCAATATTTGAGTTTATATTCAAATACCATGGTTAAATTGCGTATGGTGGGCCTTACATAAATTTAAAATGTCAAGTCGTAGTTGCTAATTTTATCGTAAACGTGATATGAAAGGAATAATAAGACTCTAAAATGCAACTGTGAAAACACTATTATCCCCACAAACTGTAAACTGATCTACTAAGTAACCACACTCACAGTATTACTTTATGTTAAGAGTAAATTGGACCTAGAGTATGAGCTGCGCTGTAGCGCGGTGCGAAAAGTGTTACTTCATGTATATATGTTAAACATGTTTCCAGTGCGTTTATGTACGAAAAGAAGGCTCACTTTAAACTACGTCTCTGTGTTTTTTTTAATACAGTCTGTTTATTAAAAATATGATCGCCACCTCATAAAAAAGGTAAAAATGGCCGTTAGACATTACCGCACCTAGAAAATTAACAGCCGTAATCGTATAACTAAATTATAGATAGCAAACTGTACTTTCCTAAAAATTAAATACTAAGGTCACTGTTTAGTGGCCCATTGAAATTACTTCCTACGAAAACTCTGCACACTAGTTTAGTACTTTGCGCTTAAGCCCATCACACACTGAACTATATTTCATACGATATCGCACACGGGCATCGTCACTTGGAGCTGTACGAGCTCGTCTGATTGAAATATCGCTGCCTACGTGCAGTGCTACTAGCTTGTTTATGTATTTTTCGTAATTGAAACGGTGTTATTTTCACTACGTGTTAATAAACTGGTTTTTTATCTCAGCAAATAAGAACTAAATACATAATCACGTGACTCGTCGATTTAAAATTCCTGCCGTTCCCTTACATTTTGGTGGCAACGAATAATAAACGTAAATAGTATATACATAAACCTGGGGGTCTAGCATGGATAACACATTTCTTCATGCTGTACGGCATTACCAAACGTTTTAAGCTTTCACGCATGTAAACAGTACCATGTGCAGTGTATCACTCACCGAGTCCCGCAGCACTGTCATTTGATCAGCTTATTTCGAAGTTCTTTGACAAACGCTTAAGAAAACTCGTAGGAATTATCGTTCAGTGTGCGGTGGGCTTTAGTTGCGAAGCAATGTTTAGCGCAAGTTTTGGAGACAACTTATCGCCTTCCCAGTTTCCATGCCTCAAACGAAAGAAACTAAGGTTTAAATAACTCTAAATACAACTAACACACCCACAGAAATTGCTGGTTAATACCTTCCACCCTTATAAAAATAAAAGCTGTGGCCATCCTTAAATTGCATACAACATTTATACTGCAAGAGTATTCATACATTTGATAGTGAATTTCGGAGTGATGTAGGTTACATAACAAAGTTTTTCCTCTAATAGAAGTGGTATAGCAACAACTCTTTTCGTGTGGAACGCTTGTGAACTTGAGCACAATGACACACAGCATGGAGCGAAGATATCACTGCGTACATATTATGTATTTGTTTTCATTAACACACGCCGTACAGATCATGGTGTAAATTCACTGTACAAATCATATACTGTAAATCAATAAACTCACATAAACGTTACCAACAAATCGTTTCTGGCTCTCGATCGTTGCAGCTAACGCTACGTGTATATTATGGAGGAAAATGGTGTCCTAAAATCTATTTCGCAAAAATTATGAGCAGTTGTTTACGAATCGCTATCGTTGCAGGAGGTTCACCATGTGAATTTTAATGGGCGATGGATTGGTTGGGGACGTCCAGTTAGTTGGCCTGCACGTTCTCCTGATCTTTATGTCTTGGATTGTTACAGTGATAGGACACCTGAAGACTTTGATGTGTACAACCATATCAGCGATGAACAAGTACTAGAGGAACATGTCAACAGTGTGTGCCAGCACATACAAAACCAAGCAGGAGTGAATCAAAAGTGTGTTAATTGCTACGACTTAATGGCACATAATAATATTGAGACTTTTTAACCACTTCTTGTAGCTACTGCGATTGGTAAATAAATGCTTGGTGTTCTTATAGACGTAATTTTAGAACGAACGTTTATTCTATATTATTATGACGTTAGAGTGTAACCTATTGCAATATTTCTGAATTTTGAAAACCGTTAATACCATGTATATAAAGTTAACGTGAGAAAGAGAACGGCAGGTATATTAAAATTTAAGAACTTTTGTTTTCTTTGTGACACGCTGGCTAGGTTGATTTCACATTAATCATTTTAAGTATTCCCAGAAATAAATGCGTTGAGGACGACACACGAGGTCCAGTAGACTTGCTTCTGGATGTGTGTAGGCATCTGCTTATCCTCAAGGATAACGTGGAATTAAGCCCGACAACGCAGGGTCGCCAGAATGAGTGTTGCGACGGAAACAGGAGATTACCGAGAAAACCCAGCACGATTACCACATGCGAAAGTCCGGGCACAGACATCGCCATAAATCGAAGACGGATCGTTTCAGTGGGAGGATAGTGCTCTAGCAAATATCGCAAAACAAAATACAGAAAACTCCTACTTTTTAGCATTGTAAAACGCTAGACGTCTTATCGACGGCGTTTGCTGGAAACACTAGCAAAATTCACATTCGTATGTCTCTATTTTCTACAGACTGATTTCGCCTAGGTTAATGGTATGAGAAAGTGTTTATTTATTTTTTAAATTTTAACTTATGAAAATAGTATCAAAGAAAGAATGTCTGTATTCTAAAATCACGATTACATTTTAATTTATACATAACATAATGTATAAATCTTAAAATACCCATAGATCAATGTGCTACTGTAGAAGGAACAGCGCTCCTGTCGGCGTGTGCTGCAACCAAATAAAACGTCTCGTGTTTTTCTTATGAGTTTCCTATATTGTCCTTGTACAATATTTGGCTCTAGTGACTGTGCCAACCGCGCTCCAGTGGATTCAGATTTTACGTCGTGGGAGCTTAAAGTCAATATTAAGGGCCAACTTCAGAGACGTCTTTCGATGGCTATCCACTCACCAAACGGCTGTTCTACGAAAAATACTCAGCAGAGACGTATTTTGATGGTTAGTTGACAGTTTAGTGAAAACTGTTCGGCAGAGACGTCATTCGGTGAATGGTTGACCACTTGGATACGACATTCGGACCAGTTGAAAGTGAATAAGCTCTGAAGCTCATTCGAAAGTAAACCGTAGAGCTCACGTTTTATATACATTAATAATCATATAAAACATTTTCACTTATTCTTGCAAAGTGTATACAATATGCTTGCCACTTGGCAAAACAATAATTTTAAAATTCTGTAAAATTTGTTTTGAGATAAACTTATATGGGTTGAGACGACTTTTCTCGTGTTTCTTGTCTACTTTGACGTAATAAATGTACGTTGTTTCACCTACCTGTTCTGAAGACATCTTGGACGAGCACCGTTTAACCGGCCAGCTGTCTCCCAGCGGGGCGATATGCGTCCGTCCAGAGTCAGCACCACAGACAAAATGCCAGAGCATTACTACGAACGTTTGGCTGACAAGCCTGCCGCTTAGAGCGCTGCCTGCACGGCATCTCGGAAGTTGAAACCTAAGCTTTTCCTCATACCGGAAGTACTTTTGTGGACTTTATAGATTATATTTTGGTTCCACTACTACGACAATTTGAAATGAGCATTTGTTATTGGCCGAGACATTTTTTGTAACTGTGTAATGTGTGAGGAGTGGGGATAGTCCACAGTATAAAGTCTAGGGGAGTAGCTTCAATTGGCAAGAAGCTACTCCTGGACTATCCGCCCATAAGTAGAGTTTAAATTACTCTAAGTAGCCATGTTAAATGTTTAAAGGTTAGGGAATTCGTTTCACATGGAGACTAACTCCTTCAAGAAAATACTATGAAATTTGTAATATTTATAAAAAATGTTGTCTGAAGGCTTTGGAGCATTTGTGTTTTTAAAAGAATATATAATAGCCATAATGTGGCACTGTTGAACTTGGAATTTAAAACAAATATAATTATTGTAAAGAAAGAAAAGTTATAGTATGGCAGTTTGTTTTATGCCAAATTTAAAAGATATTTAAATAAAATTTATATTTTTGGTAAAAATATATGTTATTGCACAATCCCACGTCATTACCAAAATCAATACACTTTATTATTATATTTTCTTTTTTTGGTAAACATATTTAGCTTTCTAGTGAGTTGTTTTAATGGGAAAACAACATCAGAGCGTTGCAGGGTTAAAAATAGTTTCGTCCACTGAACAGGCATTCGGTTGGTAGGTGGCAATCTAAAGACGTCTCTGAATTAGCTCTGTTGCTCCTAAAATAAAAATAGAATAAAAAAACAGCACGACTTAGACAAAGAATGATGGAATGAAGCATGGTAATACCATAGGCCACGGTCGTAGAAGAACAGGTCTGGATACTCGCCTGGAAACTTGACCCTTTTGTTGTTTGGCTGTAGGTCACCAAGTTACCGAGAATATTGTGCGTTATTGGCGCTTCAGTTAGGGCGGTCGGACTCAAACTCCGTCCACTTCCTTTCAATTTATCAAAACGTATTTTTTATCAATTTACGAAATACTTCCTTCGTTCACAAATTTAAGAAAAGGCTCCAGCAAACTTTATTTACTTTATAAATTTAACAATGGAAAAAAAGTGGGCGGAGTTTGGGTCCGACCGCCCTAACTGAAGCGGCAATAAAACACAATATTCTCGGTAACTTGACAAACAATGGGGTCAAGCAAAATACATTGGTAGCATAGAGGTAATATTTACTCTAAGATTGGTAGATAGGCGAGTGTCCAGACCTGTACTTCTACGACCGTGCCATAGACTAATTACGAAGGAACACGAGACAAACTGCAGCCAAAAAAAGATAGGGTGCGTTCCCAACACACACTGTAAGCAGTTTAAACGAGAAAATGTTGAGCAGTGTTGCCAGATCTGTGCCGAAAGTTGAGGTGAACAGGCTTTCAGCTGGCAGTCAGTCTAAAGGCATTTTTGTAGTACGAGAAGTGACTGCCAGATTATTGGGAGTTGACAGCTTTTTCGAAGGACGACTCTGAATTCGGCCCTTAGATTCAAATAAAAACGTATAAAAAATTTACTCTATGCGATTTTTACTTCATTAACTCTATAATTAACATGTTTTGACTTAAGTTTGTTCAGTAGTTCCCAAGTTTCTGTAAAGTTACCTACCCTTTAGAATATTAGGAAATGATGTTTTTTAAGGTGACTGTCTTCGTTCCTAAACTGGTGCAGTACTTAACAAGTCTCATATAATATATAACTATCATATAGTTGCGTGTTGGCCGGGCAGCAGGCACATTACATCATGCTGGGTTGTCAACCCTGTGAGTCAACCAGTGATGTCATGGGTTTTCGCACCTATGTCGCAACTCCCGAGAGACGTCATTGTGATTCCCCGATGACGCCAGTGCGAATACGTGACTATCAACAGCCACGAGTGAGGTGGTGTCTATTTTTAGACCTCTGATCATCATATTGCATTGACGTCATTAAAGGGGCCGTATAAAAACCTTGATACTGCGCAACATGAGTGAGTCTTGCGGAGTCTTGCGGAGTCTTGCGGAGTCTTGCGGAGTCTTGCGGAGTCTTGCGGAGTCTTGCGGAGTCTTGCGGAGTCTTGCGGAGTCTTGCGGAGTCTTGCGGAGTCTTGCGGAGTCGGGAAGTGACAGTCGTGGAGAGTCAGGAAGTCTTAGTCTGGAAGTAATAGTCTTGTAGCGAATCGTGAAGATGAAGTGAGACCGAGAGTGGTGTGAGGCAGTGAGTGCCCTTAGGGGCGGCGTTGCCACTGGTCGGCGATGGACGTCGTGAGAAGTGATGGGCCGAGGGGAGACACTGGCGGCGGCGCCTTGGGGCGGTGTCACGACGGCATCGAGGTTGATGTAACACCGGCGGAACTGACAAGGTGTGGCATCACGAGGATAGCAACACAGCAGCAGTGGTCGGTGTCGAGTCTGAGTAACATCAGCGCCCTACAGAAGGGACACACAACACTCAGGTGTTGTGTCGGCGCGACTGAACTGACGAGGTGTGGCGTCTCGAGGAGGACAGTAACTGGCTACTTGAGGAGACTGTCTACCTGGTGATTCAAGAGAACGAGTGCTTCGAGAGTTCGCTACTGGTCCTGCTCGGAGGAGGTGCTAAGCTTGTGCAGAGAGGCTGGTGAGGACATCTTGGTGATGTCAGGAAGATGTCTTGGTGATGTCAGGAAGATGTCTTGGTGACGTCAGGAAGATGTCTTGGTGACGTCAGGAAGATGTCTTGGTGACGTCAGGAAGATGTCTTGGTGACGTCAGGAAGATGTCTTGGTGACGTCGGAGTCTACTTATTGTGAGGCAGCAGTACTGGGTGAGACAAGAAGGCTTCTGCTGCGGGTCGACAGGTGAAAAAGGAGGTGTGCGACGGGAGTCGAACCGAAGACCTCAAGATTGAAGACAGTGGTGCACTCTAGGTGCCTCACTGTACGTGGTGAGCCATCCTCCCTTAGAACTGTTAAGGTTGTACATTGTAACTGTTTGAGAGACAATTATTGATTGGATACATTACCGAACATTCATTGTAATTTGTAGCCTTTAACTGATTAATTGTAAATATTCTTGTGCTTTAATTGTCAAAGTTAACTAACGTTCTGTGGAACAGTACTAATTGTGTGCATAACTAATTGTGTTGTGAGAGTTATAGTTTATTACTGTTTTGTGTATTTCGTAGCTTTGTGAGCTATTAAATATAATACTTAATTTAACTCTTTTATTTATAAGACCACCATCCCAAAAGTATTATGGGAATTGCCCACACATAAAGTTTTTGTCTTAAACTTGTAACACTATTTTAAGTATGACGTGTAATGTATAATAACAAATATATGTTGTGTATTCCACATATTGTGAAACATGGTATCAGTCTTGCTGTTCGGCATCAGTCGTAAAATACTCAACAGTATTTATGTATGCTATCATTAAAAGGGTATTAAATAAATCAGATAATACTAAAATTGTAAGATAACACTTTGTAAACCAATGCATACAACCATTTGTGATTATAAAATTTGGGGAGTTTTTTTATGCAGTGTTGACGATAACATCAGGAATGTTAATTGCCTCCTATATATCAAATCTCTATTCATAATGTTTCGTAAACTTTAGGCAATTATTCTTATAAGGACACGAGATACCGTCTGTATTTATACACTTTTGGCTTTCCTGTTTCCTGCTTATCAGTCGGGTTACTTTAAAATCCTTAATTAAATAACTCTTAGCAAACAGCAGAAAATACATAATTGCCCTACGTACATATTTAATGTTTTCTAATGTTATTCAACTTTAAGATTTTTATGTAAATGTTTATTATTTTGAAAGTTTTAAGAAAGGAAGTAACTAAACAAGCACGAATTTTAACGTAATCTTTGGGGTGTTATAGCTAAAAGAAAATTATGTAATCTGTGGAGAGAACCGCAAAAAAGTTAAAGGAATGGTGTCGGCATAGTATTTTTAAAAGAGCAGATTTGATTATAGAATAAAAATTAATTCTGTGAATTATATGACAGCCTGGCGATTAGAGAATGGAAGTCATAAGACGTAATTGAAATAGCCGTTACTATTAGAAGGTATTGTTTCTGTCCTACAAGAATAATTGCAAGACAAATGAGCTAAGTGTTTTGAATAAAAATCGATAGTTCATTTATATTTAACATTCTCCCAAAAATTGCCGTTTGCAATAAGAGTTCATGAGTACTGCTGACTGAGATATAAAATCAACTTAAATTCATTATAATATTAAAATGCGCGTTGTTCCAGTCCCTTTTTTATTTTTCAATGTATTAATAATACGATAAATAATAACTTTTTAATACTAACATTGTGAACATTAAATCATTCATATTGAAATCTAACCTTGCTGTAATTTTGTTTTTGTGTACTCGCTAGTAGAGAATGTGTTGCATTGGGAAAATCTTATTTTGCACACTGTTCAGCTGGTCGATGTGCCATAAGTATGTTAATAAGGCTATACTTATTCCTCAAATACCTATAATATTTAGGCTACACAGTTTAGGGTTTGTTTATTGGCATTTTGACATGTAGTTTTGTACCTGTGACAGATTATGGATAATTTGGGAAAGCCTAGTTTTACTCTACTTTTAGATTGTCTTTCGCCGCAGACAAGCCCGTTTATAATGTACACTTTTGTCAATTTTCTTTGTGAACCTTGGGGATACCATGTTATACAAAATATTTTTTTCTATCTGACTTATGCTTACTATAAAATTATAAGTTCGTCTTCTGTTTGGAACAAGCAGCACTCTGACCAAATTCACGCGAGTATCGATATCTCATCTGGGAGAAGAAGCTAGAGGTTAACCATTTTAATCTATGGGGTTAACAATGAACGATGGCCGGAAACCCCACGGCTGTTAAGAACGTGAAGGTAAGAAAAGTCAGGAGATGGCTTGTTTTGACCTAGTTGGAGCTTGATTTTTGGGTGTTCCACCATGGTGCTGAGGCGTTTTGAGGTTATGTACACTTGTGTTGATGCGCCTCTAAGCAATTAAAAACACCTTAGAGTAGTGCAGATGAGTACTGTAAGGAACAAGATTGATTAACTATAAAATTGCTTGCTCTGGGGGTTTCATTACGAAATATTTCTTATTGCGATTAGTTAAGGAATTGGCGGTCGCCATAATGGAACACCCAAAACGGTGACTTCACTTAGCTCGCATCCATTGCAATAGGCAGGGCCACTCCCTGGTTAAGAACGTATGTTCCCGAGCAGAGAAGAAAATGAAGATGTTTTTGCTAGCCGCCGATGGAAAATACATGCCATGGGCTGATGGGGGGGGGGGGGGGGGGTCTTTATGGCCGTAATGTGAACCACGGTCGTAGAAGAACAACAGGTCTGGATACTCGTCTATCTACCAATATATTTTGCTTTATCCCCTTGTTTCGCTGTAGTTCGTCAAGTTACCGAGAGTGTTGTGTGTCTTTGGCGCTGCAATCGGGGTGGCTAGGCTCAAACTCCGCCCACTTTATTCCATTATTAACATTATAAAGTAAATAAATATTGCTGGAGCAATGCTTAAGAATTATGAGCGAAGAAAGTGTTTCGTAAATTGATTGAAAATACGTTTTGATAAATTGTTTATCTTAGTGGGAGGGAAGTGGGCGCAGTTTGAGCCCGACCGCCCTGATTGCAGCGCCAAAGACGTACAGTATTGTCGTGAGCTTGGTGAACTATAAACAAACAACTAGGGGGTCAAGTTTCCAGGCGAGTGCCCAGACCTGTTCTTCTACGGCCGTGATGCAAAAAAAAATTGCAAAATACATACTCTAAAGATGGCTGACAATTTAATCACATAGGTAAGAAAAGACTGTATGAAAACTGACGTCTAACCGGCTGATATCGTGATCAATGAAGAGGAAGTAAGTTTAAAAGAATTTCATTATCTGAATCGAATCGGTAAAAATTAAATACCATTTGCTTTGTACAGTACAGTACTACGCTTCGAACACGAAACGTTAAGCCTATCTTAAAATTATGCTCACGTTTCTCTTTATCTCATATGAGAAAAATAACTCCGTTTTAAGTTAGCTGAGATTTTTACAAAAACAATGAAAAATAAGCCTATCTTTGTTAATTAATGACGTTCTTCTTTCCAGTGTTGAATTCAGGATTGAAATAGCAAACCTCTGCCGTAAATAAGTAACTGTCTAGCACGGAAATGTGAAACGTGTTTTGTACTGTGGAAAGTATAACGCTCTTAATATCCGGTAAAATATATACCGTGTATATATACACTGGTAGTTTAATAAAACCGCTATTTTTTTCAATCGCCAGAGACATCATGTTATCAGGTAAAATAATTGTTAAGAAAAATATTTTATAACATAACTAATTACTACGTATTATGAGGCTTCGTGAATAAGATCAATTATATATTTCAATAAATTTTTGTTTTATTTAATAACTACACAATATCATGTTCGAACACAGTTCACAGGTACGCCTGAAAGAGTAATTATAGAATGTCAGCAATTTTATCTAGTGCTTACTTTCTGTATAATATAACAATGAAAAAAAATTATTCGCTAGTTGGTTAACTAGATAGCACCATATAGCAGAGAAAACTTTACAAAAAAAAGTATTTCCGATTTATAAGGCAAGTTTTTACATTTTAGAAAACGAAATAACTAATTAATTGGGGTGGGTAAGTGTTTTTGGGAAAACAACCTATCAGATCCGCGACAGATAACTTTTGATTTTTACTTTGATACCTAGTTATATTGACTTGCAACAGTCAAGAGATGTTTTGAATACTTTATCTTAAACAGTTTAAATTAAATTTGTAGCATACTAGACCAAATAGCCTATATAAGCGGTTAAGGATTACTAGGGCCTATACAATTATTGAAAGCCAAACTTTATTTACATTTTTTGCTATTTCATATCTTTGCCGAGTTTGTAAATAGGTAAATATTTTGACCAGATATTTTAACGTGGAACAATCAAGCGACTTTGTGAAAAATATATTATCTAAAACAGTGAATTTTATTAAGTTAAACGTACTATCGGCAGCTTAAGATAAAATTCAGATTTTGTGTTTAAGTCCTGCTTGTCTTATATTTTGAGCTAGTTTCTACATTTCCGCTGCAATTATACATAAATATTTCTAGTTTTCTTTCTACATTCAAATGGGTTTGTACAATGTTTACATCTATAATACTCAGCTCAGAAATAAATTTACCGAAACTACATTTTCACTAAAAGACGTGTAAAACCACAGTTATCATTACAGGACATCATAAATAACTGCGTAGAAAAACGTGTGCTTAAGACAGTAAGTTTCTGCACGTCAGCTTATTAAATTGATTTTATCTGGTTATAAGATAAAATGCCATCAATTATTGAAGCTAAATTTTTTTAAAGCTTGTATAAATTTAAAATGATGCAATATTGTAACCGTGGTAAGCGTTGGCAAATGGCTTGAAATGTTTGCGAATAATTCTCGAAAAAGATCTCACGTGTGAAGAAGACCTACACATTACTTCGACTAAGAAAACCTTCAGAAAACTATAAATATACGGCAATAACAGTTTACATTAAGGAAACATAACGTAACCTTTATAATGTATGTTTTAGTATCCGATTACAATTGCGAAACACGTAAATAAATGCGTGTGCTTTGTTCCATGCCGCACAACATATTAAAACAATACTGCTATCGTTGACAACAATAAAACAGATGCATAAAGAACATATTTTCATTGAAACTGAAGCAATATCGAAAGTGTTCAAAAAGGAATTTTTTTTCTAACCATTATAACTAATTACGAAAGTAGTCAGAGGCCCAGTGGTAGCGATGTGGCTTAGGTGAGTCTCAGGGCTAAACTTAGACGTGCATAAAACATGCTTAACAAGGCCACGTGCATCACTGCTTTCAACGCAATGTAGGGGGCCGCGGTGGCCGAGGGGTCAGACCTCTCGCCTCCCACCAAGGCGATCCGGGCTCGATTCCCGGTGGGGTTGGATCCCGGATTTTCGCATGTGGGAATCGTTCCGGACTATACCGTTGGTCAGCGAGTTTTCTCGGGGATCTCCCGTGTCCCCCGCTCTTTCATTCCGGCGCTGCTCCACACTCATCTCGTGTCACCTCTCACAAGCGCTGAAGACGTCGATGTTAAGCGCTGACCAAAATATCTCATTCAAAGCAATGAGAATTTTAAACCATAGTCATTGCTAGGGAAAGCTGAAAAACTCTCAAAAATTATGTTACAATTTTTCAAAAATTATTTTTGTACATTAGATTAAATACAGTATTTATAAATGTTGGGACAGTTTATTTATTTAATCTTTCTTAATTTACAATGCATGCTCTTTAGATATGAGAAAAACTCCGCGTCTGTTGAATCACATAATGGAAGAGCTAAATTTAAATTGAATCAAAGAGATTATTTACTTAAAATTTAACGAAGTAACTTTTGCTTGAAAATATTAAAATACACTACTCTTGACACAATACATCAGACATTACAAATAATTACGGTAAAATATAATATTATAAAAAAACGAATTTCCGAAAACATAAATTTAAATATTGCAACACCCCAAAATGTCCTTGTCAAGTTACTGTTTATATGCTGTTTTCTTAATTTGTGATTGGTTGTAAATTCAATTAATTTTATATTTCAATTTCAGACACCTCGAGCACGGACATATTGGGTAGTTGTTTTCAAACCGATGTATTTTCTTTTGAAGATAGTGACCAGGATTATTGTAAAATGTAAAATGTTTTGAATAACTAGGTAGTTGTGGAATACTGTCAAAATTTTTCGATCAGTTAGTTGATTTTACTTACTATGTAAGTGAAGCTACAAAATAAGTATTTTTGTTTTATATCCACAACACGGCAAACAAATATATATATATTTTTTTTACTTGGAAAACAAGACACGTAAAGAATTTTTCAGCCGTAGAAGAAATTTGAGAAAAGAACGTTCTGAACCATGTCTGAAGACGCGAGGTTCCCCGACGTGTCCTTGGAAGCGATTCTACTTCTAGAATATGATCGTCGCAAGCTATCCGGAGACTGGCGTAAGATCCGATATTCATTATTGAGATCAGTTACAGGTAATTTTAACATCGAGTTATCAACGTTTTGGTAATGTATGCTCTCCGCTTTGTAGTATGCAGTGGGAATTAGAGTCGTCATCTACGTAGAACTTTAAGCTGAACTCTAAGGGCTGTATTCAGAAACAATTTTTAGTCATGGATTAAAAGATAGTCATGGTTTAAATCGCCATATTTAGTCACTACTTGCGATTTTCCGTATTCAGAAAGCGCAATTATAGGCGACTATTTTAGTGTGGGTTTAACTAGTCATGGTTTAAGTTAGTCAAGGCGGGTGACTAGTTTAAGGTGTGATTAACCTGAACATTTGCCAGGTTTGGAACAAATATGGCGGCATCTTATCGTTTGATTTATCACGACGTGTATTTTATGGCAATCCGAAAAACGTAAAATAAAACATCAGAGAATGCCGTTTTCTTAAATTATATCCTAGCAGTTAATTGCATTTACAGAACAATGCCAGAAAACGTTCTAGTGAACGTAAACTACCTTGCCTTTTAGGATTTATTTTACCATAACGTGTTAATTTTACGGTGTTAACACATTTCTGAAACAATTTAAATGCAAAATTAGTTTGTCTTTTCTGTTACGAAGTCTTCTCCTTTACTGCATATTGTATTTTGACGCAACTGCTGTTACACGTTATAATATTGACAATTCACAACCAACATAACCAAAAATACTTCACCTGACGATGGAATGAGAATACGACGCTAGACTAATCGTCACGGCAACGGGCAGTTTTGCGATGTTGCCAAACCTTTCACGTGTCTTAAACTGTAACTAGTTAGTCACTGCTAATCATGGTCTAAAGTTACAATAAAAGTGCTTCTGAATACGATTTGTTAGTAGTTCTTAGTCAGGGGTTTAGTCGTGGTCTAGTTAATCTATGCTTAGACCAGGTTTAGACCTGGTTTAACGAAATTTTTCTGAATACGGCCTTAAGTTATTTAGATTGAGTATTTTATGTAACTAGCCCAATATAAACTTATACAATTTGCTTATATGAAACGCACACAAGATAACCTTGAATTTTACTCACATTTCTTCGTTGATCAAGAGAAGCCGTGGCTTGTGAAACGTCAGACATTTCTTCATTCATTTACTGCGAGTTCTGAATAATGACGAAATTTAGTCAAAAAAAGATTTCGTAGAATTGTGATTACTAAGTAATTATTTTAGTTTCAAAACTGCATTCTGTTGTAGTAGCAACCAATTATTCTTGTTGATTCATACTATGTAGACTCTTGTCACATATTGTTTTAAAGGTTATTACATCACATTTCAAAACTTCAACTCTCTTTTTTTATACTAAACACCAGTATTTTACGCAATATTTTTCATTTCTATTTCAACTTGAGTCACTATTATCAATGACCGGTATACATTTTGTGACGAACAATAACATCAAAGAAACAAAAATCGATAACAATAGACCGAAAATATTTCTTTACTAACAACATTAATTTTCCACATTGACTGTTTTGACTAATCAAATCAACGTCGGTTTAACACTTTTGGACAGTTTACGGTGTTACGGAGGAATATATGATAAATCAATATAATTTTTTTCAAGTATATCAATACTAAAAATATGAATTATTTTTTTCTAATATATTGCTAGCTAGTGACATTTATATAATTTTTTTAATTACGTATTAACATTAGCACATTTTTACGCGGATATTCATGTAACTTTGAACTTAAGAATAATCGGAATAAACATGTTAATTTACATCCTTCACCAAATAATTCTTTTAATTTGTATGGTTCTACAACTATGTGAAGGGGTCGCGGAATTATATTCAACTAAGAATTGACTCAATTCCTCTTTTTCTTGTATACAGGCCGGAATTAAGTCAACCGGAATTGAGTCAACTACGGATTTCTACTTTTAACACGAAACCCCAAACGGAATTAAGTCAACTTCGAGTTGGCTCTGTTCCGGGTTATAAGGTGTACAGTTTCTAAACCGAAATTTGTACCGGAATTAAGTCAACCCGGAATGGACTCACTTCCGGATTTTAAATACATAGTTTTCAGGACAAAAATCTTCCCGGAATTAAGTCATCTCGGAATTAAGTCATCTCGGAATTAAGTCATCTCGGAATTAAGTCATCTCGGAATTAAGTCATCTCGGAATTAAGTCATCTCGGAATTAAGTCATCTCGGAATTAAGTCATCTCGGAATTAAGTCATCTCGGAATTAAGTCATCTCGGAATTAAGTCATCTCGGAATTAAGTCATCTCGGAATTAAGTCATCTCGGAATTGCCTCAATTCCGGATTTTTCATGTTGGTATACGTTTCGAAATTCACCGGAATTACGTCAACCGGAATAAGGTCAACTTTTGTTGACTCTATTCCGGGTACGTTTCAATACTGGCGCTTTATCAAGACGCGAAAATATGCCAACCGGAATTAAGTCAACTCCGAATATTCTGGTATTAATGTCCGAGTATTATGGTACGCTATTTTTCGTTTACATAAATACTCTAACCCGGAATTAAGAAAACATAAGATTTTTCGTGCTGTCAATTCATTTTAAAACTGTCTGACTATTTCTGTAAATTGCGCAAAAGGGCCTTAAATTTTGACGGAGCTAATTTTTTACTCCTTTTTATAATTGACAGTAATTGACTTTATATACTGCTTTCTTATTATGTGTACCTAAAACAATATTTATAGGTTCACAATTCACTGCACAATAATGGAGAAAAAACGCATAAAGAAGTCTGTACTAAAATTTATGAATTATACAACAAAATATTTTATTAAATTGTATTTAGGCTGTATGAGAGGACTCGATATCGCAAATATTACAGACAATAAACAATGCTGTTACGAGATGGGACGTGTGAAATGATTGGACCTCTAATGGTCTAATTTTCGTGAATCGCGAGTCTGAGGCCCGTATCTGCAAGCGGCTAGCCGATCTCCGTGGTGCAGTTCGTTCGCGCGTCAGTTGCGGCGCGAGAGGCTCTGGGTTCGAATCGGGGTGTTATTTAGGTTAAATAGTTTCGACAGAACACAATTAAGCGTAACAATTTCTAAGAACTCTCGGAAGAGCTTTGAACAGCTTGTTATTTAGCAGCTACTCCACCTCATGCTTCTTACTGTCGTCTTTCGAAAGACTGCCAGACGTAAATGCTTCCAGTATCGTAACGACAAGGCTTGCTAAAGCTTTGCAGCAATTCACCTGGGGCTTGTCAATTAACCGCAACCTATAAACATATTTCAGATGCTTGCCAGCTGATTGCGCTTTAACTGTCAAATGGTTTGTAAATAGGACGACATAGCACCGTTTTCTACCTGTCTTTAATGCAACCGAAGATGCACTTTTTCGCTTCTCATTGTGCATGTGTAGACCAAAAAAAATTCACAAGACAATTGTAAATGAAAGTATTTTTTACCATGTTTCCACTCTTACGAAATTGCGAAGCCTTCGGGGTTTCATAAGCAAATTTTACATTTTATGCAAACAATTAAATTGTCAAGAAATTTGGACTGTAAGAAAACGTTTGTCGTTTAAAATAATCATAAAAAAATTGTAGAGGACGCGTCCTGGAAAAATTACAAGGCTTTTTTTTTTACAGAATATGTTTGTTTCAGTCGTGAATTAAAACATGTGAAGCCGCACAATGTATCTAATATATAAATATGATATATGTATAATTTAATATGTACCGTTCATATTATATGCAACATTATTTATTTATTAACGTCTTTATCTTTAATTAAGAATTTAAGGCAGCCTGTTTTTCTTACATTTAACCATGAAAATTCCAACAGCCAGACAAATACATCTAAAATATAGGCATTGCATAAAAGAACCTTAATATCTACATTGTGAAAACACTTATCTAGATTTAACAATAAAATATTTATAACACGACCATAAGGCATAATAGCTGCAAAATTATGATTTCCATCGTGAATAACGCACAATTTACAGGATCACAGTTTTTAATTGAGTGAATTAATACTTTATATCTGTTTTAAGCTGATAAGTGAAGTGTGACGTACACAGAAAAAATTTAAAATTTTTTCTATGTCATACACCTTGAAAATCATCATCTTTGTTGACTCAATTCCGGGTTGACATAATTCCTGTACGATTTTCAAAATAAAAATTGGCAGTTCGCAGTTTGTAGTTTTGTAAGCACAAGCAAGCGCACCGTAATACTCGAACTTTAATACCAGAATATTTGGAGTTGACTTAATTCCGGTTGACATATTTCCGCGTCTTGATAAAGCGCCAGTAGGCCTATTGAAAACGTACCCGGAATAGAGTCAACAAAAGTTGACCTTATTCCTGTTACGTAATTCCGGTGAATTTCAAAACGTATACCAACATGAAAAATCCGGAATTGAGGCAATTCCGAGATGACTTAATTCCGGTAAGATTTTTGTACTGAAAACAACGTAGTTAAAATCCGGAACTGAGTCAATTCCGGGTTGACTTAATTCCGGTACAAATTTCGGTTTAGAAACGGTACACTTTACAACCCGGAATAGAGCCAACTCGAAGTTGACTTAATTCCGTTTGGGGTTTCGTGTCAAAAGTACAAATCCGGAGTTGACTGAATTCCGGGTTGACTTAATTCCGGCCTGTATAAAAGAAAATGCGGAGTTGAGTCAGTTCCGAATTGACTTAATTCCTGCGCCCCAGATAATTCAAAACTATTAAAAAGGATAAATATTATTTCCAAGAGTGGTATTTACCCACGTAAAATATAGCTACATGATCAAACCACGTTTACTTTGCGTGCTGGAGCACACGGAATAAATTCAGGAAACAAAATAGTATATGTTTTAATTTAAATGAAGTTAAAGTAAACAATTTCTAACAGGTTTTCTAAGTCCGTCGATGATCGCATTTTTGAAACTCGTGAAAGAGATGTCATATTTAAATAACGTACTCAATAAAATAATAAGCCTAAAATTGCTGTAGTAGCAGTGTCATAATTTTATCCATTTAATAATTTTTAAGGTTCATTAAAACATGAGTTCCAAAAGTATGCCCGTCTCTGATCACGAAGAATGTTGGAATAATTTTAATCAAGTTTTACGAGTCAAACGAGAGTAACTATTACACACATATCGTCACTAATACCTTATTACTAAAAATACGCCAAAAGAAGAAGATATTTTGTTCAGCACTCAACATCTAGGTCTTTTGCACAGGTGGGGGTGACATGATGTGAATATAGAGCAGCGCCGAAAGAAAGGGTTGGGTAAACCGAATATCCCCGAGAAAACCCGCCGACAAAAGGCCTCGTCTGGCACGATTCCCACATGCGAAAATCCGGGGACCGACCCCGCCGAGGTTCATCAAAAGAGGTATTTGTAAACGCAGAATACGGAACTTTATTTTTTTATATTATTAATATACTCTTCAAGATCTAAAAATATTAAGAGTAAGCAAGACATAAATAATTGTAATTTTTTACCCCAGTGTTTAATACCAAATGCTCTAGAAATATGTTTGACAAGTTAAAATTCATTTTCATAACGAATTAAAATAGCATGTTCCTTCTGTGATTTTTCTCGTGCATTTGAATACTACACAGACATATGAGCGATTTACAAACCGGCAATAAAATCACTTGTTACTCACAATATGCCAACATTTGGTTGTAATGAACGTATCGTAGCATACATAAAATTATGACATAAGATAACATTTGAAAAACAGAGAAAAACATTCGTATCTCGTCAACCAACGCAAATAAACTTAGTAAATTATCAAGAGTAATAAAATAATATTACTTCTTTACTTGACAAAAAAAATTAACTGGAATGTCAAGACAAATTCTTTGTGTTGATTTTTCACTTTAGACTTTGAAATCTTCATTACTGATATGAAATTTAAATGTGTGTTCATAATACATAGATAATAACATTTTCTTAAATAACGTCACAGGTACAAAACATTGAACTAAAAGAAAATGAGAACAATATGCCAAAAAAACTAATGATTGTACCTACAAAAAATCCCATACTCTAAAAACAAACAAATAATAATTTCATTACATGTCATTTCAATTTTCATTCCATACGTTAACAGTTTTACATAAATTACTTACGATAAGACAGTACATGAATTCGTGGACAATAGTGACAAGTACACATATGTATTTACACGTAGGAAAAGCACAGACTGTTGCCAACTTTTACGACAGAAATGACGCACCCTCGAACATTTTATCACGCACAAATTAGTAGTTTCTTTTTTCTGTTTGACGCAAATTTATTTTTACCAATGAATTCGAAAGTAATTTAATATATGAACTCATTTTTCTCTTACTAACCGACATATATAAGTCATACGACATAAAAAGTGAATTAGGCTATAGGCATGGACGTGAAACTAGGAAAAGTGTTTTTTTTTAATTTGATTAAGCATACTATCATACTTGAAAATTTGCTATTATTTTAAGAACGTACATCCTACAAATACGTATCTGATTTTATAACAATAGGAAGGTTATGTTTATGTAAATAATGATTTTAAAAACCTCAGGAGTCTCAATTTGATGTGTCAGGTAAGAAAATTTTAGGCTAAATAATAATTATGACGTATTCAGCCTACATAGTTCAAACCCTCATAAACTGTTCTTATTGTATTTCTGAAATATTTGCGTTTGATGAAAATAAGAAGAGACTCAGTCACATAAAATCTCTTCGTTAGTAAGAAACCAATTAAATACATAACAAAATGTCATTATTGATCTCTGAACATTCCATTACGTTAGAAAATAGTATTATTACAAAATTTAAGTCAGTTTAGTAATTATTTCACCATACTTCCATGCTATCCCTCCTGTTTGTCAATTGGTTCTACACAGCACACGACGCATTGACAAATGTGATGTTTGACAATGAAGTGCACAGGCTGTGCAGTGGATTGATGAACCTTCAACTTAGGTATAACTATGTTGTGTATGTAATGCTGGGAATGTAGACCAGGCTGAATAGTGAACGCCTATAGTGTTAGCAAATGCAGTAAAATGAAACTTAGAACTGTGTGGTGTCGTGTTAATGTAGGACTTCTGGTGTTGGTCACACTGTCTGTGTGGGGATCCACTGAGGCTGTGGTTGGACCTGGCAAGCTACAAGATGCCACTAACGAATTTTCTCTGCAGTTATTCAAGGTACGTAATCATCAATATCGTCTACTAAGAGGTCTAGCAGTATGAATGGAGCAACCTGGAGCACGCGAAGCTGACACGGGACACTTTTACATACTTTTATTATTTTTGCATGCGTCAGCTAAGAGTAAATGTGATACCCCTACAGCGTATTTTAGTAACGACGTAAAAATACACCCAGGGATAGCTGTAAAGAAAAACAGGGGTGGCAGCGGTCTAGCAAAATATTACTATTTTTTTTCCAAGAGGTGAACGTACCAACAGTACAAGTATATTTAGGGAGCTCCCGCTATTATTAACACGGGCACACACGCCCTTATAATAAAGACAGGCCAAACACAAAAGAAATACAAAAATTTCTACACACAGGTACAAAAATACAGGGCAAGAATTGTCTCTGAAAACGTACGTGCAGCAACACTGGGACAACACTACAGTCTAGCCGCGAACAGGAAAAGCAAATGGGGAAAGGTTACTGTCTGTTTCATCCTAGGGTGACTAAAGCATAAAACCGCATATGACTCAAAAACTGTTGACTGGGTGACACGGAGGTAGATATTATCCAGAAGGTATGTCTTGAGCGTGCCCTTAGGACGGCTACGTACATTCGTAAATCCAGTTATTTGACGACAGTTATGAAACTAGGGCGAACCATAGCATAGCAGGCTGAGCAAAATTAAAAGTCTCTCTATCAAACATAAGGCTCAGACATCGGGTTCTCCTCGACACGAGTCATGACACAGAAACAACAGTTCAGCAAATACCTTCATGCACGAGGATTGGACGGGGTAGTCTCCAAGTCCCGACCAGGCCCCCGCAAACGTCCTGCCGCCTCACCACGGTGCTCAGTCGCACCACAATCCACGGATCCAAGTGGAAACCCAGGTCCACCAGCTGGAAGTTGTCTTCATGAAGGCACCTCGTAATCAGGTCAGACGGGCAACAGCCCCACACAACTTCGGCTACGAGGATGGAACATCCGCCACCGAGTGCAGCCCAAACAAAACAGTCCTCAACTCCTCATTCCACACACGTCGAACCACAAGCCAACTTCCGCGACGTCAGCGCATTCTCGCGGCGGTGAAGGCAGTCTTCCAAACTCAGGGCAGGCAACCCCAACAAAAAAAAAAAACAAACCAAAACTTAGATACCAGCGTGACAGGGCAGTAGAAAAGAAACAAACATATAAGCACAAGCATAACGGCGTAGACGTAAGCAAAATATAGGACGCAAAAATAGTAACGGGCGGCCGCACCGTTACAAATGTTAACGTAATTTCGCGCGTAAAAGCATTATTTGCAATTTACTGTAGCTTTTACTACCGTGTGTGGATTTATTTAACTTTCCCAAATCACCCTACCGAGCGCGGTGGCGCAGCGGTAACACGTTAGACTCGCATTCGGGAGACCCGGGTTCGAACCCAGACCCCGATAATCCTGATTCCTGTTTCCATGATTTCCCAAAATCGCTCCAGGCGAATGCTGGGATGATTCCTTAGCAAAGGCCATGGCCGACTCATCTATTAGCTCCTGTCATTCTACCAAGTTGTGTGTCACCGTTTCAAATGACCTCGTTGTCGACGAGACGTAAAGCCTACGTACCTTACCTTACCAATTCACCCAATACGTCCCAAGCTATCATGTTTTATAGTACGTTTGGTACTAAGTGCAGTAATACGCTGGTATTCTTTACTAAACATGTGTGATATGTGTTTAAGTCATGCTGTGCTCAACATGCTTTTATGAATTATTACAACACAAGGTCTGGTGCAAAAATTCGGACATAGTGCTCTTACGATATTTTATTCAACTATATTTTTAATTTTAAACGAGTTTAGTCATTTATCGAATCACCGAAACATTTGTGCTGGTCCATTTGGTACAGTGATCAGACAGCTTACCTTCCACCGCGACAATCAGTTCTCAATTCCAGTTAAGAAGAATCTCGATTCTCACATGTGAGAACATCAGCAATCGAATTTTTTTTCTTGAAGTATTCTCATTCCCACACCCCTGCATTCCATTGTGTCTCCATACTCAACACATATGTATTTCCCAATTTCTCAATACGTAGATTTTAAGTGCGCACTGCACCGAAAAAATGTCGTAATTTTATAACTGTACGAATCACTGCCCAACTCTTACACATTACTTTAAAAGTACTTTCCTACAATTAACATTTTTAGGTTCCATAGTTTTCGTAAAAGCACATGTCAAAGTATCGGTTAGACTATTTTCGCTACTTACACAAAGTAAAAACTGTTCTAGCGATGCGAATTAAATAATTATGAGTGAAAGTTAAGTCAACTTTAAGAGTGACACATTTTGTTTTATTTCACGTAAAAAAATATTATTTTTAATGTACAGCTGCTCAAACATGTGCAAACACTGTCGTACATTCAAGATTGTTTTCTGTTAGAAACAATTTGATTATGTAATACAAAAATATTTTGCAACAAATTTTTAGAAACAAACATATATTTGAAACGAGAGGATGACGAGAAAGTAATTTACTGAAATTGGATTGATGAAAATTCAACACCAAGAGGGAAAGAAATATGAGAGTCCCGAGAAAACCTTCCGGTAAACGCAAATCTGCACGTTATTAACTACGTGAGTAAAATCGCAATTTGTCCAACTTGGGATTGAACCCAGATAGATACTGTGGTTGGTGAGCACTACACCACTGCAGCCTCCAACATCCTGAGAGCAGCTAACAACGGTGATTCTCGCTTGTAGTGTGCGACACACACGAGGTACCTGGTGTATGAACTCTTGTTGCAGACACTCGCTCAGGGACGAACCAGTAACCTCGTGGTATCTCCTGTCAGTGTGTCCAGTGTCCTGGCAATGTTGGCACAAGGAGCCAAAGGAAGCACTCTCAAGAGTCTAGAAGCGGCTCTTCATATGAACAGCAACCAGGCCAAGGAGGCGTACAACGAACTTCTCCAACACTACCAGGTTTGTAGTAGCCAGCGGATGGCTCTGCTTACGGAAATTCATGAGAGCTATAAAAAAAAAAAAGGCGTTTCGGACTTTGTATTATGCCGACCGCTCATTTTTCAACCAATCATAATTTAATAAGTTAAGAGTGACACCCCTGGAACAATAAAAGTGAATAATTAATCTTATTTACATTACACTCTTAGAGGTTTTTATCATTTAGAGGTGCATATACACGATTTCATAACTTCAGTAATCCTGAGTGCCAATATGTGATATTTGTTACGGGAAATTCAACAAGTCACTACAAGCCATCGTCTGACTATTGTTTACGCCATGATTGTAGGAAGTACTCTATAAACCAATGTCATTATAATATTATATGGTTATAGCATTAAAAATCAGAAACATTCATAGATGTTAGTGAAAGCTTAGAAAGAGGCATGTCCCGAAGAAAAATTAAACCTACAACCCACAAAAAAAAGTTGCCTATAGAAATACTAGCCAATAATAGCCATTATTAACAGTAAGACAAAAAAATTTTCAATGTATTTTTTACTTGCAATTTTTCCCCTTCGTGAAACAGATAATAATATAAATGTTTGTGAATTTCATTATTCAACCGTCAACCCGACTCTATATGTAACGGTTTTTTTTTAATATTTGCTCTTACTGCACAGTTAGATGTATTAAAAAACCGACAAACATTGGCAGGTTATTCCCACGTGAAAACTAAAACAGAAAATAATATTGCACATTCGTGAAGTGACCTGTGTGATAAATACGTTCCTTTTGTAGCAATTGTCCAGGCCCCATCGTTTACATGAGAAACGCAGCGATACACAACATAAAACGTAGGTAAATACTGCGTTCGTGCGTGTTTATGCCATCCCGATGATTGTGGATATTACTGTAAATATCATGTACCATACTTTAGCTTTTATAACAGTAATCAACAATTTATTCCTGGCATTCTATCGATGCAGCTGATGCTTCTTTGCAAACAGTCATTTATTTAATTTTACAGTCGTAAATTAAAAGAAAACTATAATGTGGTAAATGCTAAACAACTTGAACCTTCTCGAACAAATTCTCGGCGGCGCTAACCCGAATTTTGCATGCTGGGAAACTTCGTGGACATCTATGTTGGCCGATATGTTATCTAGGACAAGTCCTGCTCCCACGCCCCTGTGATTCGTCTCTGAGCTACCCCTATCTCATCTAGCCTCACTCATTCTTTGAGCTGACATGACTATAGTTGTGTATATTGAATACAACAGCAGGCCCTAATTTCACTTGACCTTCATTCGTCCATGGTGACCTTTACTTGGACGTGCCATATCGTGTGGAGCATATTTTAGTAATCACTAAACAATGTAGCGAGAAGAACTTTCAAACTGGGCGCTTTTAGGTGTTTGCATGCAGTTCTCTGAGATGTGACATTTAATGAGAACAGCAGCAACAGAATGTAAAAAGGGGGGAAAATGGGAGCACACCGAGAGGGAAATCCACCAGTGAATGGAAACGTCCGTCACGTTTCCCATTTACGAAAAACGTGGGACCATCTCCGTCGAGAATTAAGCATAATCACAGTGATGAGATGCGAAGGTTCTGACCGATGCCTTATTACATAACTAAACGAATTGAAGAATCATCCACTGTTTTAAAGACTTGTCATACACTTTCTTTTGTCAACAGAACCTGGCGTCTGCAGAGAAAAACGTACTCCTAGCGAACCGCCTGTTCCTGAACAAGAAGTACCAGCTGAGTCCTACTTACCAGAGCACTATTGTGGACTCCTTCTTTGCCGACATTGACCTGGTTAACTTTGGCTCTGGAGAAGGTCGCCAGGCGGTCAACGACTGGGTGTCGACCGTTACTCGTGGCAAGATAGAGGAACTCTTGGAAGAGGGTAAACAGCCTCGCAGATCTCCAGTTTATGCTTTCACTTAACAGAGAGAAACTATCGAAATTCTGTGTAAAGAGCAAACTCCAAAATTTAAATTCACAGTAAGAAACAGGACGACAGTGTATTGCAACTGTAGTTGTGCTTATATATATTTTTTTTACCCAAGGAAGCCTTACGCAACTAATTTGTTATATGTCATACTAATACATATCTCTGCAAGATAACTTATACGTACGTAGGTAACTATTCAAGTGCCCATAGAACACTTGTGAATGGAAAACATAATAAAAATTAAACTGAGCAAAGTACCCTTTAGAATGGCCACAGCGATTGTCTGCTTGAAGTTACATGTTCTGACAACAAAATTTGTAACTATAACTTCATTCGTTAGGGTTTGTGAAAAGTTGGAAATTTAAGCACACTTTTAGAATACACTATTTAAGAAGGCGTATTTAACGCCAAACCATAATCAGCAACTTGTACTACAGATTTTGCCTGTCACTATTGGCCTAGAGTCAAACGATGTTTCGCAGAGAAATATTTTATTTTTGTGACAATGTTTTATATTTTTCGTAAATTATCTAGGGGAAAATTGTTCCACGTTAGACTTTATACAGCTTCAGTTGTTACTACTATTCAGCTGCTTAGATATAATTAAGAATATACACATTGAATTGAACACTTTCCTTTCTTTTGTTAAATCGTAATATTATGTTAGGCAGATAACATTTAAACGTGAATAAAAAAATAACATATACATCGGGAAACATAATGGGCTAATGAATAAAATGTGCCCTGTCTTACAAATTTAAAATAAAAGAAAGTACGCATTAATCTCTCTTGTTGTAAACTAAAAAGGAAAACAAACAGAATATGAGATTACGGAATTCAATAATATCTAAGTATGTAGTACTCCAAATTTCCTTTTATCAAAAGAGTTTGAAGTAAGGAAATATCAGTTCTTAGTTTTTTCTTGCAATAAAATAATAACGGATTTTTCGGATATGTCGACTTTGACCACAGTTACAAAGCCGGATTAAAAATTTAATGAAAGAAAAAAATGTTACAGAGATAATTACTGGCGAGAACATAAATATGAATACTTTTATATCTACAAAATTGCTTGACTGTCTATGTTACTGCTCTCTTTCGTGTTTGGATCGCCATTGTTCCTGGTTTTTTTTTTCAGTGAAGAGAAGTCTAGATCATATTAGAACATCATTATGTTTTTGTAACGCGTTGTATTGTTTAGTTTTATATTTGTACTTTAGTCTCTTTATTACAGCTAGCTTTATTTTACTCAGCCTTAAAAGGTATACCTGAATTGTCGTTGGGTAAGAAAAACTACTCAGGGTGTTGTTCCTAACATTATTCTTCCTGCGAATATGTGCAAGATACCACAATTTTTCTTTTAATCCTCCACAATATGTTGTCACTGTATCGCGTAAAATATGCCATCTAGTAAATCCAGGTTGTAAGAATTTTTTTTTTTAATATTACCGTGGAATACTCTTGCTAAGACTAAATTATTGATTCATCAGTAATCTAATAAGTGAATTATTCCAACAGTTACGTATGTGAGTTCAAATTAGCATTATATTTCAGTAAACCACAACGGAATCCGACATGACGTCATTAATTTATATACTTTTTGGTATAAATACAAGATAATTTTAAGTTATAGATTGACACATGCCAAACTCTCATTATTTTCTGCTGCAGACTAATCTCCAAATGGCTGTAGGCACCTTCGATGTTTACCGATGGCCACAATGTCGCAGTATATTGTGGATAATGCTTGTGGCCATTAAGGCGCCCGCCTGCCTGCCTTGTAAACAGCGTTGCAGCGTGCTAGCAGAACGCTTTTATCTAAGAAACCACTAAACGTGTTTCTAATGTGTCGATTTACGAAAAGAACAAACACTTCAAACGACCTCGGAATAGTAGTTTTAAAACATCACGTTAATTAGAAAGACCATTTAAGAGCACCTCAAAATGACTAAAAACGGCCTTTTCAATCTATTATATCCAAACAACTACTGAAGGGATTCGTGTGAAACTACAATAGAGAGGTGTATTGGACTTAGCTTAAAACTTTCCACCAATAAAAAGATGGGGTAACCACTGAAAGTGTCAGTCAGGCGAGTATCCTACGATACCACTGCACGCAATTACAGTGTCTTGCGGTAGAGGCGATACTGCACCAGATGAGCCGGACAACATCACCCTTGGCGCCGTGCCTCACTCACACTGACACACGGCCACTAGGCGGGCGCCTTAATGAAAAGTTCGATGGTAAAGAGGCCAACTTTCTGTGGTCACACACGGGATCTAATGTGAACAAAGCACTGAACGTTAGTCTGTCGCCGAATAATAATGCGAATTTTGTTGGTCTGTAGTTATAGGAGCAAACTACACTAACTGATCCCTGAGAAAAGGAGCAAATATGTTCATATGGATATATGTCATGAAACGCCTCCATTCAGTGACGGGGGAAATTAATGAATTCCCAATTCTGTATAAAGGATACATCAGTGGACGATATGCTAGTATGAGGCCACGATATAATGACCTTTGTAGGAGTGACATCCAAGGGTCTCTTAAGGGTGAATGTGTAGAATACGTTGAAATGTGCTTCATGAATTGTAATTGCTTCGAAGGCAGCATAAATGATGAGTTCCAGTGTCTGTACGTCGACTATAGGCTCAGCATATAGACACATTTTACGTGTCTCCATATAGCGATAAGGTAGGCCATGCAAATGGACAACCTCGTCCGATTGGTCGACCGGGTAAGTTGTGAACATGACGCCTCCGACCGGTAATGCGGAATTGGGATGAAGAATCATCTTGTAGAATCCACACAATCATTCGTACGCCCAAAGTTACGCCTTCTAGAACGACAGGCAAGGTCTCCCGCAGGTAATATGGGTATTCCTTACCAGTGAGCCGTTGTGGAAGGACAACTTGCTCCCATGTGTTGTAATCCTCACCAGCACGTTGATGCTGAAACGGTATTTATGTCTCTCTCACACAACACAATTGATCTCATCGAAAGTGATGTCATTAATAACGGGTGAACACACGTATTGACACAATGGGAGGAACTGGGATTGTAATCTGTCATGGTGTCTGTTAAAGAGACATCACAACATTCGCTTGTAGAGATTTCGAGAAACTAGTTAACACCGACATCTGTATAGCCTCTGCTGGGAACTGAACTCTCCCCCCCCCCCAATACGATTCCAATGTGTTACCTTCGTAAAGGTTGCCTCATCTGCGAATTGGATAGATGATCTTTACAAGGCCCTAGCTTTCTCAGGAAAAGTCATTTTGTGATGAGGCCAGCTCACATAATAAGTGATACGGGTAGTTGCAGTTATAGTTGAGAATGTTTCACATAATTATCTGACTTGCGCTACGCTGGTGGGCCACCTGCCATTTGCTGATACCGGGATCATATTCCATAGTGTTGATCACATGATCCCCTGCCTGTCACACTATGGCGAACGGCAAAAAACAGTCGTCATCCTTCACTTCAACAGTGCCCACATATAAACAAACAGTTATTAATCGGATTCATTTTGAAGGTTGCATAATGAAATTCACAAACATTTATGTTATCATCTGTTTCACGAAGGGGAAAAATTGCAAATAAAAATATACATTAAAAATTTATGGTTGGAACAGTGGCTAGGGCCATCGCATTGCTAGAACATTTCAACTGCTCTTTCATTCCGTATCTGCTTAACATTCTCCTCGTTTATCTATATTGACTCTCGAGATGTCTCTGTTAGTAGTCGCCCAAATAACTTCACTAACTGGATTATAACAAGCCTTTTACCGAGACCTAGACCTTCAGCAGAAGTATGTTCCCCGTTAATTTTGGTTGGTGTAATTTTTTATGCCTACGTAATTAGAATTTTGCATTTCGTTCATCATACAATGAATACGTGAATTGAATACGTACACTTTATTAATATCTGCTTTAAGGTTTATTTTAAAATGTTTAAAACATTTGCCGGTTCAAATTACTATCAAAACACGCAATTATATAAAACTAGCGTGAGCTTCGTATGTGAATCGAACTTATAAACTTATATGTATAAAAAATACGTGTTTGTGAATGTGATCATTTACACTCAGTGACGTAAAAGCACTTCTCGTGTAAAATAAAACTGAAACCTCATTTATACGATAGTATTAAAGAAACGCATGTATTTTCCTACGATCATAATTTTTTTAACGGATAAACTGACTAAATAAATGTTAGCTTCTGTCGCTTCTCGCAACTGCAATTGCGATATTATGATACATATTTCGTCATTTCAACAATTTTTTGTTTGTTTCGTTCAAGCGACATCCCATGGTTCAACGGTACTATATCTTCTCTGTTCACATCTAAACTACCACCCAAGATTGCGAAATAAGTGTCATTACACCAATTTTTAAAAAAAAAATTAGCACTTATATGTTGGCTATTATGACGGCTGTCTTACTGTTCTAAACATACAGTAGGGGTTAGGCACTCCAACCAAAACAAAATCAGAACATAACTGATTAAGTCATTATATGATAGTTTTCATTTCACATGGAAACTTTATTGCCAAGCAAAATACACCATTGTATCGTGAAAATGTTTTCCAAAAAAATACACTATTGTATCGTGAACATTTCCCGACATATTCGCCACCGACATTGAGACACTATTGTATCATGAACATTTCCCGACATATTCGCCACCGACATTGAGACAGTTTCCATAGCGTGCTATCAGTTTGAAAAAAACTACTCTGGCACAACTCGGTGCCTGCGATACAAGGAATTGCCGCACAGCCTGCTCCACCTCAGCATTGTTGTGGAAGTGATGTTACGAGAGTTCGGCGTTCAGTGCAGGGAACAGGTGACAATTTGACAGATCAAGATGTCTTCCATCGCTTTGACAAGTGTCTCAGTGTCAGTGTCGACTATGTCGAAAAGAGTGTATTTTGTTTGTAAATTAAGTATCCATGTAAAAATATAAACGAAGCTTACTTTAGGAACATCCTCGTAGCTGTAAAATTGCTGGTCGTCTTGAGAACATGTTTGTTAGCTAGATAAATCTACACTTATTTCATGTACGCGAAATTTTTTTTATGTCCGGGGACACGCACGCGTAATCACGTACAGTTAAAACGTAATATTTTTAATTTAAAAAATTGTAAGCGAAATAGTGTATCTAAAAAAATGTAAAGGTTTTTTGACTGTATTTATTTGAAGCAAGAAACAATTTTGTTCATTACACCCGAGTGATGCCGTTGACTCATCGTTTTGCAAACATTCAGTAATTAAAAGAAAATAATCTTTATTACTCATGTTAACAACCCCACTGAGATATTTGCCGACGTCAAGGTTATGTTATTTCCAGAGCCTCTGTCTCATACGGCTCTCATCTTGGTCAACGCAATCTACTGCAAGACGTTTTGGGATGTGCCATTTAAGACTTATCACACGCATCCCAAAAATTTCACTGTTTCGCGAGGGAAGACCGTAATAGTGCCAACCATGAAGAAATCACTATCTGTGCCTTACATGAAGTATCGTGAACTTGATGCAACAGCGATACGTCTTCCATTTAAGGTAAACTGTCCTTTATTTTACAAAATAAGTACATTTTATTGTGTTCCTTACTTATGTATCATTTCTTTGCTAAAAAGGTAAAATATTTGGGGTAATAATATGAGTACAATTTAAAATTAGGAGGTAATTTTTGTAAGTCACGCCAGAGTGCCACTTAAATTAATTGATAGTCACTCTTTTAAAAAAGATATAAAAATAACTATTCTTTCTTATTTTAGTGAAATGGAGACGTAATGTTTTGTTAATAGTGTTCTAAAAGTAGGTGGTGTTTACTGTTATAAGAACATTATATTGTAGATACCGCCATTAAAATATTAAGAAAAGTTAAAATGCATTTCTTGGATGAGCGCTCATTATTATTGTTTCAGTAAATCGTGTAAATATGAACAGAGATCACGGAATGTTTCAAAATAGGAAACATGCTGTTCACGAAGAAGCGAATAGATATATGGGCGAAAATGCACTTTACTAAAAAGATTGTTTTGGTTGCGGTAATTCTATTAAATAGAGACAAGAGATCAGTTTGTTTGAAGGTACGCTCTAGATTGTCCCTACAGCAATCTGTTTTAGAAGGTACAATATGTACTACAAACATTTTTAACAGAAAACACCGACTTCAAAAAAACCCACTCTGAAAAAATGCACTAAAAATAATTACGTCAGACTACTTAGAATACAATTAATTTATTAGGACAATAATATACAGATATTGTTATTTTGGAGTCGGTGCCAGCTAAGCTATTAAGAAATATTACGAAATTTCCTCAAATTGACAAAATATTTTTTAAGTTAATGTAGCAAATACCAAATTAAATCAATTTACAAATGTAAACAATTACCTAAGGCGACACCTTAGTTACAAATTGATCTATTCATAAAAATAAATAAAACAGGGATTTGCAATGGAATTAGGCCTACAGGATGTTTTGCTTATGTATATTTTTCATTGTAAGTTTGTATTGTAATATTTTTATTACTATTGGAACTTTGAATGATAAACGACCTAATTATTTTGTATTTTACCACACCTGGACAATATTGTTTAAATTCAGTAATTCAAATTTTGTTTTAAATTTAATTTTTTGTTTAAACTATTTCATTCCATTATTACTTTTTTTTATAGGGTCCTTTGCTTCGTAAGTATGCATGTTCTGGGAACGGCATTCTCTATGCACCGAGGTCATTGACACCCCTTTGTACTGTACGTCCAACTTTTCAATTATTGTGCGAATTTCTTGAATTCGTCCCTTTCTGATTTTGTCTCCCTTATGATGAAGATGGACGCGGTAGGTTTTTCCCGAGAACATTTTGGTCCAAGGGAAAAATTTACCGCCATCCTAAAGTTAGCTCGCTTTGGGTGAGGCGAAATGTTCAAGACATAAATATTAAATCGTTTGCCAGTTTAACAAGAGGCAATTTTCTTGTTAAAATTAATTACTTTTTTTGGAGTGAACTTCAAGCCATCTCTGACGCCAACATTTGTAGGACGTCTTTTATATTTATGAACTGCGCCCTTAGAAATTGCTTCATTTATGTCTGAAGTCGCTTAACATCCCCATAATCACTAATTAGCATACGTGTAGCTGCCTTAGCATGTTAAATAGTAGCGAATTGCGAAACATAAATTTCGAACACAAATATATAATTTTCATTACTGTCTTGGACCGCCGTCTTAACAAATTCAGTGACACGGATTTTCCAGAGACCTAATTGGATTATAAATCCCCCAGTGGTATCTGACGCGGAGTTATTATATACTGTATCGCAACAAACTGAGCTTTAGTACGGTGCAAACAACTTACATATTTTGACTACAAGAACCCAGTTAATTTAAAATGTTTGTGTTAGCAGGAATTATATTACAATGAGGAGGTAACAGGGCATTGCTTTAATTTAGTGTTGGGGAATAGCATATAATATAATTTCTTCATTCTTAATTTTTACCTTTCAAGTTCTGTATTCTTTCATCCAGAATATTTTCTGAATATTTTTGGTCATTAAAATTACATAATTCTTTTCAAGTTTTTTTTTTTATTATTTTGTTACTCAGCACTACAGTGTTTGGTATGTATTCTAGCCTATGAAACGTCTCAAAAGGATTGGTAAGAATGGTGTCGTCCAATCTCACACTATGATCAACACTTGAATTACTGCATTACTCCGTCTCCCGTTCTCCCATTTAGAGACTTAAAGCGACAACTCTAAAATCTATTGACAAATGAACACAGGTGTCATGTTAAACAAATCTAAATACCTTAAGGCGATTCTAAGCATCAAGAAACGATAATAGAATACAATTAGAGAAAACTTATAGCATACAAACGCATAGAAAATTTAGATATCGGGCACAACTGCCAACGACGTCTGCCCTCATGCGTCTACCCGCATTTGGGTCGCTCACTCAAGGTGTCTCTAGTCCAGGGGCAGGAGGTTCCACTTTGCTGCTTTGTAATTTTTGCAGACTTTAAAATTGGCACAGTGGTTTTCCAAAAAAAATGAGCACATTTAACTGTAGATCTTTCATTCTCAAATGTTCACGGGAAAGTCAGGTGGCTGCCTCCACAGTACCTGCATTGCGGTGCAGCATGGCAGCCGCCTGCTACATGACCATATGGCTGACATCGCGAGCATTACACTGGTCCTCTTGGGTGTCGGTAGCCCTATACTTTGACTGAGAGGCCAGCGAAGTTTGTGCTAGGTACGGAGTCGTGTCTCTGCCGTGTGACAGTTCGACAACCAGCTTGTTTACGGAGCGGCAATTTCGGTCAAGTATGAAATAAAATCGGGGCACTGGCATGCGTGAATGTGCGAATTCATCTCTGAGAATCTGTTCTGCAGAACACAAGTTTATAGGTATTTAGTTTGCCTGGCGCAATAGACTGTGTTGGTAGTCCCTTGTTTTGTTTACTCTCAATGCAGTGGTGGAGTCTCTGCAATTGAGGACGTGTGGATGAAAATGCTGTCTGTTCCACTACGCACTAAAAAATAGTTTATAAATTTACCAGACGTGCAAATAGGAGTGCTAAGAAAGTAGGTATGGTAGAATAGTTTCCCAGACATCCATGGTAGCATTCCTGAACCTTTTTATAAAATAGTCAAATGTATACTGAAGATACCAGACTTGTATTGTAACAACTGTAAAAGTTTGCATATTTACAAGACGAAGTATGGTAAGTGTACCATACTGCGTCTGGGATAATAACTTCCTAAACATTCAAGGAAGTTTTTTTACAGTGTACTGACAGCATTCCATGACAGTGTAAGATTGGCATCCAACGTTTTTTTTAGGCTGAGTATGTCAATTCCTGAGTTTTCTAGATCGTGAAGGGCTTTATTTGCATCTTCTTCGGCTGCTGTGGCGTGGCACTCTGCTGGTGTGCTTGTTTGAGTTAAGGGCGCTGTTGACGGCCTGCAAATAGATTTGCGACGCAGTTTGTTGCTTGTTCTCAATGGTGGGATCACCAATGTTGTTGTCTGCAGGGCGCTTTATTGTATGTTGTGACGTCTTACTGGAGCTCCCGGGGGCCTCCATTGTTGCGCAGGTGGATGCCTACAGCGCGGTGAAATGTAGAGATACACACAACAGTAAGGTTATTTTACATATGTGTGGCCATATAACAAGCAAGCACAACCGTCCAAGGTTGGGTCCCTTCTGTCCTCTTTACCAAGAACATGGGCCAGTGAGATTCGGCTGAATGGTTATTTGAGTTAATTGTGTCACTAAATAGTATTTGGAATTCTAAGTAAAGCGATAGAAATTAATGCAGGAAAACTATCCCTTCAAGGAAATCCTTGTAAAAGTCTTTGCTGTTTGAGCTTACAGTAAGCTAGGCTGCACATATAAGTACCGCGCCTAGCTTGGTACGTCCTCACTCGTCGGCTGCATCCACTCGATTCCCCCATTTCAGTTATACTGCGCCTGCTTAGTATGTAAAACGAAACATTCCTTTTTAAAGGTTAACTTTCATTCCAAATACAACGGCTCGCAATCATAACAGCAACACTAATTTTAAATCATATTTCAATGGTATTCATATATAGTGATACCTAGTATTCCTGCTTGTGCGATAAGAAACTATGTTGAAGGGACAGTGTAGATGTTCTTCGTTGCGAGGCTAACTCACGTCATCTCACGGCAAAATTTTGAACTTCTGCAGTGTGAAGACGACTGTAAATTTCCGTGTACCCGACCACGTCGCTTGCGTTCTTAGACAAGTTATGTAGTCAATATATTCATAAATAAGTAAACTACAGTCAACAAACTGCCGTCAACCGCACGAGAAGTGAGGCAACTATTGGTAATGTTTATGTATTTGCAGTAACGGTCAGTGACTTTTTAAAAGGTATATTTTTAGTGCTCACTGTATCCCTAACGGCCTATAAAGAGCTCCCGGCGGATACAGAACCTCTGAAAATGTCTTGGAGTCTCAGGTTTTGCAAGTGGATAATCAATGAACGATATTATGCATAAAGGAACCAAGCACGATATTTTATTATTCTGAAGTAAGTAGCAAATACATGAATTTAAAACTAACATACATTAATAACTTATGTGTCTTTGTACGGAATCCTGTTCTGCAATTTTGTCATGAATGCAATTATAATTAAATGCAGGTGTTTATCATTTAACCTAGATTGGCACTTGGTTCTTTATGCATAAAATGGTTCATTTAGGCTTGAGAAAACCCAACCACATAGTGCCTGCTCTCTTATTAAACCTTAGCTTCCTAGTAAATACATATTTTAAATGAGCAGGTTAGGATATGTTGGGTCGCCCTATGCCTTGGATCATTCTATTCTGGTGATGTGTTCCTTGATCCCGTCAACACATGTTGAGATGATATTTCTCGGGCTTATAGCGCCAGTATTGTGTCTTTGAGCCGAAAATGAAGTCCAGAATACTAGTCCCTCACCCACCTATTTGTCCCATGCCCACACTACTCTTGGTTTATGTACTTGGCTATACAAGTGTAACAAAACGTCTGATCTTTTAGGCTGCATCTGCGATGTGCAAGTACATGTACACTACATAATGATAAGTTTTAGACCGCTAGTTTTTTCCCTTCTACCAGATAATATTTTTACGTCACTTGGTAATGTAATACATATAAAATTTAAGCTACAGGCACCGTTCTAACAATTAAATTTTCTAAAAACAAATCCCACTTGATGACATGGTAAAATAATTCACGTTTATTATTATATTTGACAAATCAGTTCTCAAATTTGCACCTTTTACCCTGAACAGCCTGTATTTGAATATCTGTATAGATTAACAATCATTGTATGTGATAATCATGCTGTATAGATACTGAACATATCGACTTTTACAACCCGCAGGATAAGCAGTTCTCAATGGTGATCGTGCTGCCCAATCAGAAGAACGGACTGCCCAAACTGATCGACCGACTAACGACACCATACGTTGTCCACATGATAGTTGCTAACTCTCATCAAGAAGTGGTTGTAGAGATTCCTCGTTTTAAATTTGATAGTAACCACAAACTGAAAGAAACACTTGCAAAGGTAAGAGGCAAAAAGAAAAAAATTAGTGTACAGAGTAAGTTTACCTTTAACCTCCCAGAACATTTGTTATTACATTATTCTTACCGATTAATGTGCAAAACTTTTATCGCATCCGGAAGGGCCTGGCTTCGATTCACGGCCCCATGTTTATCTTAATTACTCTGATTTTCTAAAATTACTCCGGGTGAATACAAGAATAATTACAAATGGTCGACTATGGCAAAACCCTGACCTGTTTTCCGTCTGTGAGAGTTATTAGTGTCATTTCTAAAGTTATACCTGTTGACAAAACAGTATGCCTCAAATGAGTACTAACCTTTTATCAAAACTATACAATTCGCCGTTTTTATACATCAGTAGGCTATACGCCAGGTTTAAAATAGTATTACGAAAACATATTTTAATCGTGTAAAGTAATTATTTATAACAGCAGAATGTATGACTAATTTTTTTCTAGAAATTATGAAAAACTGATGAACATTTTATTTATGTGTAAAATTGGCACATAGAGTATTGATGCATAAGTTATGCATAGGGGCCGGAAAATTTCGCAGATTCAATGACCTGCATGCTGGAATCCACTGACCTATGTATACTGAAGCCCCATCTATTCGTTCATAGTCTGTTGTTCCGCTGAGTAGCAGCTAGTGGACAAATGGTCGAGGCTTGAGTATGCACAGGATATTGCATTCTGACATGCAGGTCATTGAATCCGCTAAATTTTCCCGCCCCTAGCATAACACATTCGATTATGAATTATATTTTATTTGATGGTTGATATTTGTACCACTGATAAATAAAATATATAGAAGTATGCAAATAAATGTTAAATGTTTGCATGGCTTTATAATGTATTATCCTTTCTCTAAACTCTTCGGCTGTGGTCAGCTCGATATCTCGGGTATTTAATAGCTAAGAGCTATAGCAGACGGCGAGAGATCTTGTTAAACTACAACAAAAGAAACATTCATATGTCGTCTACCGTCGCCTGAGCCACGAATCACCAGGTAAACCAGCCCTAACGTAATAGTTCTCATATAACAATAGCTGCAATAGCAATAATAGTAGTTGCGTCCAGAGCACAGCCCAGTGTACGTTTGATTCCACGTCATCTCAGGCGCAAACGCGTGAAGAATTAAACACATGTGTATTTAAGGTTTTATATAGTACAACATTCATTTTCTAGTGACGTGTAGCATCCAAGCTACGTAGTGACTGTTGGATGATTTTATTAGTTCAGAATTTACTTTGACTAATGTACTTGTATTAATTTGTCTTTGTGTACAATGTAATGCATATTTATTTATATTTAAGTTTTAAATATTTGTTTCAAATTTCTGCTAATGAGTTCGAGACATGTTGTGTGTTTCATCCTTGACGAACACATTTCGACAGTCGTCGCATTTGCCATCCTCTGATAAAACGACGTCAAGGATTAAAGACACGACGCGGTACAGACATAAACGACTAAATTTTAATAACAACGACCACAAAAGCTTACGATTATCGTATATCAATGAAAGAATAACAACATTGTAATAAAATGAATATTTAATTCACGATGTTAATGTAAGCGGTTACTAAGAATGTTTTTCAATCATTAATATAAAAGTAATTACATAACAAAACAGCAAGGCCTCTATCAACACGCGCTATTCATCTTGTTTCTTCTCAAATGTGTTTAGATTGGCTTGGCGGAGTTGTTCGATCACCCTGATTTCAGTGGGATGATAACATCTTCCCAGCCTATGAAGGTTTCAGATGTGATTCAGAAGGCTACTATACAAATAGATGAAGAAGGGGCGGAGGCTGCGGCGGCTACAGGTATGTAACCTTCACAATTACCATCTTAATAGACATATAGTCCAGTCTGAGGCAAAACAGTAACATTACGTTGTTCCAAATGCCATATTTAATAAACTATTTTTGGTCACGAGACCACATGTAGTGTGCTAAAAATGGTAAATTGTTTGCAAACCCTCTGCTGTTGAAGCGTATTACTTAAGGCTTCTGCCTACCTCGGAGCGCGGTGGGAGCAAGGATAGGGTTTTACATGTTAAACTAAATTCCGTGTAGCTCTGTCACCCTTTGAGATATCGCTTTCGTATGAAAACCATTTTCTGCATTGGTAAGAGGAAAATACTGCGACGTAAACGAAAATGTGAAAATAATTTTGTGAATACAGGGTTTCGAGTGTTTAATCGGCATGAAAACGCTTATTTGCTCATAGTTCTCAGGGTATTGATATAACTTGCTAAAAGATTCCGTAGCAAAGTGGGCCGTATCGTACTGAACAAAAAAGTCAGTGGTGGCATATATGTAGGTTTGAAAGTGACTGAGATATTTAGGAATATGATTTAACCTGTAACGCCCTATCCTTGCTGCCGCCGGAGCTCTGAGGTAGGCAGAAGCCTTAATCGACCAGACTGTTTTTGTATACCTTCCTGATATTGAATGTGTGTTATTTAGAAGTAAATAAATGTGTTTCGTTATTTCACTAATATTGTATTAAACTGACTGATAAGTGGGCTGTTATTAAAACAAACGTATTTTATACTTACTTCTAGAATCTTCACCACCGTAATTATATTAACCGAGTATACATTCTACCAAAAATGAGTATGCTGTATCAGTTTCTATATGTCAGCAAACACAGTCATAAAGTTAGCGATCAATATAACTGCCGCTAGCATACATAAAACGCCGCCAACGTTCTTCCATCTACACCCCGTTTGGATTGAAATATTTGGCAAGTTTTAATTTTAAACACGTGCATGAGTGTCTGACACAATTCTGTTTTATTTACGACGGATTTAAAATAAATTTGTTACCAGTTGAGCGGAAGAAGTGATAATCTGTTGGTGCAAGATCCGGGAAACACAGTAAATGATACAGGCGTCTGAGAGGTCAGCATAAATTGTGTTGCTGTTCTTTTTCTGTTGTTGCCTAGGAACTTGCCATCAATAACTATCACACGCACGTCAGAGCCTTGTCATCCAGGAATAGTGGCTGCACACGTCTAGGTACATTGCAGAGGGATATAGCTCACGATCTGAACTTCTTGGGCCAATACCTATCAGTGTGTCTAGTTACACCATTATCTCCTCAGGATGGACTTGCTCAGTGACTTGAACTAGCTACGGATGAGCCTTCCTTTAAGTTATAAAACATGTCGAGTATACCGAGCACCTCTGACACCGTCTCTAGTCGCCACCGATCGAGAATGCAAAGAATCTGCTTTATTCAATTACAGTAATTCCTCTATCAATTTGATTAGTATTTTGACGTGTGACGGTCTTATTAACATAGTAACCATTCCTAGCTCTGTTCTTCATATCATTATACTTACGCGTATTTGATTTCTTCATTGTAAATACCGTTTAGTGTTAAAACAATTATTTAAAAAATGCGGAGTTCTTGCATAAAGCTTGCCGTTCGTTACTTATAAATAGTTTAATACTTAAAAATGCTGAATAAGTGACTGTTGTTTTAGTTTTCTTAGTTAATATTTCTAATAACTACTTACAGTAACATTTTAACTGCAACGTTGCTAGTATCAAACTATCTATTCTAATATATAAAAATGTTGGTGTGTTTGTTGGTATGGTATGTGTTCCTACATCGTTCATCTGATTGTAATTAAATGTTTGTGAGTTATGCGTGGGTGAGCGAAGATTTCTGCAAAAAGGTAGTGTAGGGGGACAAAACGAGGCAGACGGGTTAGAACTGGTTATACAAAAAATTTAATGAGCATTTCAACGTGTGCAGAAATAGTTAGTGTTTAATAAACCGGCTATAACAATAACACGCAGTACTGTTCTAATTTATTATTTTATGGCATATCGCTTATGGCTTGAGAACCAAGGAAATATAAATTAGACTGGAAGGTTAGGGTAAGAAAAATAGATCAAGTAGGAGGTAACACTCTTTAATAACTATTAGGAAGACTAATGCATAGATACTGTACAAAAGAATATTAGAAGGTAGGATAGATCTCCTTCCATAATAAGCAGCTTAATGCTAACCAGTATGCCGGACGCCGTGGTCGTAGTAGGAGAATTCCACGTGGCTGGGTCCCCGCTGGTCTCGAACCAGGACCTCTTGGTCCCGTCGCCGCTCCAGAGAGACTCCCCGTGCCTCTCATCGGTAGCCTTCCACCTCTCTTCGCGCCTCCACCTCTTGTCACCTTTTTCCAGCCTTTCAATTGGCCCCTTATGACGTTAAGGGTGGAGCCTTCCCTGCTGCAATTGCGATTTCCCCATGCCAAAACAATCCCAAATATATCCCCGACTTAATGGCATTTCAAGTAGCTCGGTGTTGCGTTGCTCCGCCGGTCGTTTAACAGTTTTGTGTTTACAAAACTTCCCTGGCAGCATTCTGTTTTTACCGAGGGGCTCGCTGTCGGGTTGCGAAATCATAACAGTACAAAATACTTTAGGGAATATTATTTCCACGCACCAGTAGTAGGTAAACTTTTTTATTTAAAGCGAATTAATTTAAGAGCTACTTTATGGAATGTATTTCATTTGTTCGAAATAGAATGTAAGCTGCCTGAAACCCAATAATGTAATTACTCACCCAAAACTCTCACACATGTAGATGTGTAGATCTGTAAAAATGTAATTCTTAAAATAATAATTATATGACCAAATTAAATACCTAATACGTAGGGAGGATGGTATATCGCGAAAATGTTTTGTGTCAACATACCCTTGGAAACGCTGTAGTTAATTACAACACATATGATTAGGTGATGTACGTCTGACTCAACGTAGCTGTCTGCAAACAAATTATAGGCATCATATATTACAACGGCGGGATTCTTATTGGATCAGCCAAACAGGACAACAGCTCCACATAAAAGCGAAAGTCAGTCATCTTCTGGTAAACTGAACGTGCGTTAAAACCCAGCAGTCAAGTTTTCCCACGATAAATCATTCTCCCTACTAATACGAAATTCGTATAATTTTTAGAGCATGTTTAATTGTAATCGTCTGTAACGAAGCGATATTACTTACGCAAATATAATTGTTTTAGCAACGGATTTCATGTTGGTTTCTGCCACGGTGGCGTCTGCTGCGCTCAGAGCCGATCACCCATTCCTCGTCATGATCGTAGACCACGAGAAGAAGATACCACTCTTCATTGCCACAGTTGTCGACCCTTCAAGTGAGACATGACTCTGACCTGTCAGCCACAATACGACGTTCTTGTTGCTGCCTTCCATTGTAACTGAGAGCACAAATATCTTCACAGAACTGTCTTAGAAATATAGTACGAATGTAAATACGATAAATAGTGAAACAGAAAACATTCCTCTATTCATCTTATAGGCATGGGTGGTTCAAGACGGGGTTCACACGAGTCATAAATACCGAAAATAAAAAATAAAAATTTCAAGGATACGCTAAATCACAAATAATCCTATAATCGAAATCAGGTAAATGCGGCATGATCTGTGACTTTTAGGGAGCGCAATAGCACTGCAACTTTTCCTACACTTTGAATCGAAACATCATATCTAATCCAGCACCACTAGATGGTGACACCCCCCCCCCAACCAAAAAAAATATCTTGATACCACCCTACTTTAAAGGAAGTGTAAAATGTCAACGGGTTAACTTAACCAATACCAAATGTTGGCTGTCTATCTAATAAAAAATTCACATCTTAACGATTCCATTCATTATATTTGATGTGGTTAATTGGCGTGGAGTGATACAATAACTGTCAATACTTTGCGTTGAAAACTTGCGTAATAACACAGTACTGCATATGTAACTATTATTATCCAGTAAGCCTACTTAATATGCAGGAAAATCAACACACACATGTTGTATTAATGGATAAATTTATATTCTAAACTTTTATGAAAATATTTTGAACCCCTGTCAGAAATCTTACGCGCAATATGTAATATGACATCTAACTAGCAAAATAAATAATATTTACGTGGTAGTATATACGAAAACCAAATATCAGTTTTATTAACTTCAACTACAGGAAAACTTAATAATTTCATTGATTCTTCTCGGCATACATAAACATATAGTAATAACGAGAGTGCCAAGATGATTAAGGACAATTTAATTATGAACTCATAGTTAAATAGATCACAAAAAAAAATTGTTCATCTTATTCCTAAGAACTCCTTGGTTTCGAAGCTATGAAAACCGATTTTTAAAAACGTAATACGCGATATTTTACGGGAATTGTTCCTATTTTTAAAAAAATCTGTTAAAAGAAAAGGACTAAGTTAAGAAAAATTTTTAAAAAACAAATGTGTATGGGGACACACAAATATTCGTATATATTTGTGTATGTTAATACATTATATAGCTATTCTGTGTTTTTATTTAATCGAAGTTTTAGGAATTCGTTAACTCTTTGGATTATGTTTTCTTGTTTCTTTAGCTGTGACCATTACTGCAAGAGAATAAATTATGTTTCCGTAGTCGCACTTTCGTAATAAGCCTATCTTTGATCATTATGTTTTTTTTTCATAAACATAAGAATTGTGTATTTATGTTTACTTGATCGTTGTATAGCCCTGAAAATCACTATTGTGTGACACGAGGTCATAGTTTATATACAATTAAAGTATTAATAAAAAATATACATGTAAAGTAATACTATGTTTGTCTTGAGGCTCTTGGCCCATTGGTCTGTGAAGTCATCAATTTCAAGAGTTATATCGGGTGATTGTTACACCAGTACACTGGCGGGTTCAATAATATGGATTCGCACTTCCAATAATATTCGGCGGTTCTTAGTTCATGTCGGGCCAGAGTACACTCTAGTGCTGACTGTTTTGTTAATCTCGGTGCAACACACTTTGCTACTGGAACATTTAGGCGGTTTTTAAATAAGTTTCTCTGGGATATAAGAACACTGAAGTATTATCGTTCTCAAGAAACACTCCATAACACTTACTCAATAGGTTTACACATTTTGATTCCTATATCTGTATTATCATTATATGGATGCAGAGAACTGCTTTCGCCTGAAAGCGATATCTTGAAAAAGTAAGCAAGACAGAGTGATTTAATTAAACAAGTAAGTTCCTATCTTTCTCCTCGCCAGAGCTACCAGGTAGGCAGCGCACTTAGAGCGCGTGGTAGATTAATAAACACTGAAAATATTAATTAATTTCTACGTTTTTTCTAAGCCAATATGGATAAAATACTCAATGACAATCCTAGGTAATGGTATTTGCCAATTTTATGAGTAAATACTTATTCAAAATTAATAATTCGTTAAGCGTTATATCTTGCGCCGTAGTTAAATGCACGAGGTTCCGGCGTCAGAGATTGTGCATCAGAAATACGTAACACTGGAAACAATTTTTTTTAAAACGTTGGCTAAAACTATTGTCTAGGATTGCTATTGTTTAACTTTCGCGAACTGTCTTCAAGAAACCTACAGTTATAGATTAATACATTTAGCGTTGAATTATGTACCACGCCCTCTTAATGTGTCATATATTAAAAACACACCATAAAGGATCATTTTCCTCTTTATAAACATTCTTCTTGCAAAATAAAGTAAATAATTACCAAGTTTGTTACAAGATTGTTAAGTTATTTCTGAGTAATTGCATAGTGCTCCACTAAATCGACTTTGTGTAACTTTTTTCGTGAGGAAAGATGACTATCTTCGCGTATATCCTGGTGCAGTGTTTTATGTGTAGTAAAGTGTAATTATTGTTGTTTTATTTTATGTCGACGCTGTGGAGTGAATAACAGCATGCACATACGTAACGTACGAATAAAACATATAATTATCCTTCCTGTTCGGCATAAGTATTAAAATACCCAAATGTGGTAGTATAAAAATTCACCACAGTGTAGAACAACACAAGGATTCTAATTCGAATCAAAATATTTGAAAATATTTTGTCAAAATATTATAAATCCATATCGCCCTTAAAATAATGTAATCGTTACAGTGTTAGATCCACTAGAAAACAATGTAATATATGTTAAATAAATTATTGCTTACCATGAGTGCGGGACGCTTCACTCTACACGTGTATTTATTCCAAGAAAATCTTTAATAAGACCTTTGGCAAATTTATAGCTTATCGTCGATAATCAAACATGTGTGGGTATACTTCATCCTTTGTGGCATCGTAAATATAATAAAATAATCGAATCCCTCATGGATAATTAGTTCCTCCGATTCTGTTTAAATATTAATATTATTAAGTATCAGTATATTCAAATATATTATGACTTGCAGTCTCTACTTGACTTTTAACTTGTTCAGATTTACGAAGTCGTTGCATAAGCTCCGAACACAATATATCCTCGTTCTTAAGAAACCAGTTTGATAGGAAGTTTCCAACAACATATATATATATATATATATATATATATATATATATTCTCTGCTTCTCTGGTATACTGGCTGCTTCGAGGTTAACGAATTGCGAAACTAATGTTAATATTTGTGTCACGTTTTGAATTCGTTAAATTAAATAAACTTTCATGTTTAAAGTACTTACAATCGTTATACAAGCATAACAAAATTGTTGTTGGTTAAAATTTTAAAAACTAAGGTGTTTTGTATGCATTATTAATAAATAAGGAGCATTTAATGTTTTAACTTGTTGGGATTAAACGGTTTACTTATTTTTTCGTGTAACCAAGCAAATATGCTCAGTTTTAAAATTATTATACGTGGCTGTGAAATGTGTTCAACTAATTAAATTTGAGACAAGTGGTACAGTGGCCTTGTATCAAATGTATCGACAAAATAATATAGGTATTCATTTTTGAAATCCAATAGGGTTGTGTTCATATAACTAAATTTAGTGTGAAAATGTATGTACGAACTATGCATTTCAAAATTATTTATATAATGAACGGATAAATATATAAAATTAATAATACAGACATAGAGCATAGGTCTGCATATTACCCTCTTGATGGAATAGTCATATCAGCAGCAAATTCAATAATACGTTCTCAATGTCAAATAGTAAGATTATTATCGATACTAATTCTAACCTAAAATTAAAAAAATTTGTATTTTTTGAATTAATTTATAACTATCGCCTAATATTGTAACATCACACTAAGCAATTTATTCATCTTGTAGTATGGGAATAGTCACAGAAATAACATTTATCAGTTGTTTTATCTATTACCGAGATCTCGTCGAAAATATTACTGCTTCTTTAATTAATTATTGTACATGAAGCTTAATAATTTAGGGTGTTATTTATTTTTTGGTGTATTTTTTAAAATATCTTTCGCTATTGATTATTTCAAAGTTCTAAGTGCTGAACTGTGGTTTTGAACCTGAACGTAATATATTACCTGTTTAGGAAAGCGTATTTGACCTAAGTATATTAAGTTTGATAGGAGTATGTAGCAATTATGGTATTGAGATGGACATAATTTGTAAGTTTCCGGGTGGACAAATCCTTCTCTCTTACTTGATGTGTATTACAGCAGACTTTATTCTGCCGCCCCAGGTTTTACATAGATCTGTGTTTCTATTGCAACTGAATAGAATCTGCGGCGAACTCTATTCCTACTTTCCATTGTCTTACATTCATTTGGGTAACTTTGTACCGGTCACGGTAACCTTGTTCAACCAGCCTAGTTTAATTTCAAATTAAGTATATCAGGTTTTGATAATACGGTTGTGTTCTAGATGAATACATTTGAATCGGGAATTTGCAAAAGGTACCAAGTCCAATTTTTGAGTAAATTCAGGCTATACGAGATTCCGACTCTCCAAAGTACTCTCTTGGCTGACAGCAACAAAAGAAACCAAGTCCTATACAAGAAATACGTAAAACGGACTAAATCATGGATGTGCCAATAGCGCATTATTTTGTTTATGATTTACGTGATTATTGTTGAAGAATCAGTTTCCATGTGGTTTAGCAGTTTTTTCACTAACGTATACTAAGGTTCTACTAATCTACACAAAGGCATTATGATTTGTCTGATAGTGTAATACATAACAATGCTTAATGGGTATAAAGCGCTGTGTGGTATTTTGTTTACAAAACATATTTCTATGTGCCATATTATTAGTTTTTCACTAGAATACACCAACATTACACTGATATCTACTCAAGATATATATTTTATGTACCATTGTTAGAAAGAACGTTACTTATTTTTTAAAAGTTACCAAGTCCAATAACATTGTTAATTTCTAAACAATAAAAGACAAAAGTTTTTCTTTTTCTACTATGTTTCATATTGTTCCACACACACTATAATTTCAAGTTATCCATTTTTGATAACCTGTTTCACTCTCAGATCTACAATAATAAGTTTTTTGTTGTTTCCCAACAATCTACTCACTTGGACTTGGTCCGTTTTGCAAATTTCTGATTCATTTATAAATCTTGAAGTTTGCGTAGTGGCTGAAGGTCACAAAGCTATTATATAAAAGAAAATGTCTGATGAAATGTTACCCCATAATGATATAGAGTTACCCCAAATGATTGGAGTTAAATGGCCCTGTTACACTTAACTAGGCATGCATAAAGAAAATAAAGCATGTCTATTCATACACAGCAAGACATACAAATAATTAAATGAATAAGGTAATGCAGAACTCATTGATATATTAATTTTTTTTTATATTTCACTAAATACTCTTATCAAAGGTTTGTAATTATTATTTGTAATAGTTCTTACATAAATCATTATACGCGTACTAAATTAAACGGCTTAATCTGTTGTGTTAAATGAGTTGTTAATCTAGCTTAAAAGAATTTAATAAATTACAATAAAGAATCACTAATGTGTTAAAATAAAAAAATATTTAAGAATTAGTTTTTTACGTGCTTTGTATAAATTTCTCACTCAGCAGGCCGGCTTCCGGTGCGTAGTCTGTTATGCGCCTGTCTACGGTGTGAGAGGTCATGGGTTCAAATCCCGGCTCGGGCATGGATGTTGTGGTGTCTCTTTACATCACGTCACCCTCATCGGCTGTTAATAACTCCTTGTTAAAGGGCCGTAAAAACCCCTCACCTTATTACACCGTTAATCATCAGCAAGCAAATAATATTGGTCTGTAAGCACAAAGATAAGTTACTGCAGAATGACTATCATCTAATGAGAGAAACAGTATGGCCAACTCTAGTGCAGAGACCGCGGTGGCCGAGTGGTCAGATCACTCGCCTCCCACCAAGGCGATTCGAGTTCGATTCCCGGCGGGATCGGTCCGCGGATTTTCGAATGTGGGAATCCGATACCGCTGGCGCTGATGGGTTTTATTGGGGATCTCCAGTTTATCCCATCCCTTCATTCCGGCGCTGCTTCATACGCACCCCTCACCAGCACTTAAGACCTAGATGTTAAGCGCTGACCAAAATATCTTCACTCACACACACTAGGGCAGCTAGTCGCCAATGACAAACAAATACAGCTAACTTCAGCATCTTAAGCAACTGGCAAAGAAAACCGTTTGACCGGCAGCATCACCCCTATTAGCTGACAGAATAAAGATGATAGTTTACCAAAATTTCTTCAAACACAAAATAGCTGCTAAAACAAAATGACAAACAAAATGGCTGGAGTAAACGAATTAAGAATGGAATATTGACAAAACCTTATGAACTGATAAAAGAAAATTCCTGACAAATACAAACTGGCCAGCAAAACACAATAGCGGATCCATGTTTGCCTACTTAATATGGCCTACAAAATCAAAATGGCGAATTAATACGGAAGAATTCATGAATTTCGACAAGAGTTATGTTTGCTCCAAACCTGGCAGCATTCTACAATGACATGTACGTGGATACGGATCACAAAAACGGAAACGTAAGACCTCGTAATCCATTCTACAATCGCACGCAAGCGGACTCGGATACGTACGGATTTACGGAACAAAGCTGGTAAACTCCCATCTCTGCCGTGTCCGTGAATCCGTGTAGCCAATAGGAATCGAGTATGTATAACGTTAGTCATTTGCTTTTCAGACTGGTGCCATGGAGGTATTAGTCTATGGAGTGGCATCAGCCGTACATTTCAATGGTAATCGTGTGAAGCCGATCATTTTCGAACATTTTCGAACTGCGCATGCGCAGGACGATATTTTTCATGAGTCACCATATTTTGGGTGGCAAAACAATAGCAGAAAGCAATGTAATTACGTAATTTCTTACAAAAATCCGCGCAAATTCTCTATTTGAATCGTACACAACAGTTTACAATTGCTTCAGAAATATAAATAAAACCGAATTAGCTCTCGCTGTGTGTATATACTTTATAAACTTGATGAATTTAAATAAAAGTTTCTTACCTGTACAAAGATAATCCTCCGCAACGATCGAATCTGTTTGTAAGGCCAAGAGCTGCACAAACTTTCACCATAATGTGTAGTTAACAAAAAACTAAAACATTTTCATTCAGCTCAATGATATGTTTACATGTTTTTGCCACCACTAGCTCTATCCTTGTCTTTAAAAGTCGTCTGTTGGCCGGCTTCAAATTTGCTCAAAGGCTTCCACTCCATAGACTTATACCTCCATGACTGGTGCAGCTGGCTGCCATTTTTATAACCTCAAATTTCGCTCAACAATCAATGAACTGCGAACATTAATGTTTCTAAAGTAAATAGTTATGTCTTACGGTCGTTATTAACATTTAATATTGTGTACATATTTATGCAACATGATTATCACATATTATCATTATAAACGGCAACATTAATTCACGTTTGTTTTCATGGCCTTAAATACAAGAAACAACAATCTGTTACATTTTCGTGTGTACTGTAGACTAGCAGACGGAAGTAACTACGTATTTTCTTACGTCATCCGTGTCCGTGATCGTACGTATCCGTGTCATTGTAAAACGCGCCTTTTTCTAGAGTTCGAATTTTGTATCAACTGACTATTGATAACCAATCACTCAAATAAATCGGCCAGTAGTAAGCTAAACCGTTCACGAAAACTTTCATGCCAGAGGCCGTGTAAGGATAAATGTAATCTATGTAAGGAAATTTTCATAGTTACTGTTTAATTCCATTCATTCATTTATTCAAACATCCAATTTTTTCAGAACTTTCTGTTTGGCACTACTCACAGATTATAAAAAAATAATACAAATTGCTTATACGGTTACAGAACATTATACATTAATATACGTTATTTGCACAAATATGTTACAAAGTACATGTGTGAACATACAATACAAACATTAAACCATTAAACCTGTTAAATAATTTTAGCTATAATTATTAAAAAAAAGTCGGTTCAGCAAAATTTTGTTGGTTTCCTTGGGTAGTCCATTTTCTTAATTAAAATCAATAAGGTAAAGGTAAATATTATATTTATTAGTATTTTAAAGAAAATAAATCGGGATTTTATTTACATTTCTAGTGTACCGTTATAGGTATAAACTTGTACCAGTTACTAGTTTTAATTTAAATACTTTTGGTATACATGAGTCTATAGTTTTCATATGAACAATTAGGCCCTATTCGTATGACAACGTTTTGAATACTACTTTAAAAGTTTTTTAAACAAACCAAATACGATTCCACATTTAACTATAAGAGTAGACAGTAGAATAATACAAACGTTACAGTTTCATGAGAAAAATTTATTTCTTGGCAAAACATAAAAAAAAATTAATTTAGGTTTATTGGGTTCATGTGTGTTTCCCAGTTAAAATTATCATCTAAGGTTAGACTCAGCCCAGTTAGCAGTACAAACACAATTTAAAGTCAAACGACTTTTATGTGGAATAAGTGTATGTTCATCGCACCTAAAGTGACTCACAGTGGTTCTTATTTGTATTTTAAGTTAACTTTTTTTGCATTAAACCTTGTATGCGTCTCAGTAAAAACATTATTAATATTGTAACTTCAGTTATTGTTTTGTTGTAATAAAAATGATGTATCCTCTGCTTACATTGAAGTGTTGCTTTTGTATTACATGCAAGAAAATTATTGGTATGCAAATTAAACAGAAGTGGCCCCAATTCAGAACCCGGAGGTGCCAGATTAACTTTTTAAGTTTAATTGTTCTTGTCACATAATAGTTTACAATACAGTGCTCAATACTAGTGAACTAAAGATGATTTGAGATATATGATCTAATAATATTATGAGATAATACTCTATACCATAACAATCGTTTTTATTATAGAACATAATGAACCACACAATCAAAAGCCTTTGCGAGGTTGACAGATACACAAGCAACACAAGATGTGTTGTCATGATTATTAAAATTGGCGTTTATCGAATTGTCAAATGTTTTTTCCGGTTGGTGTACCTTTTAAAAATCAGTACTGATTACTTGAAACAACAATATGACTGCTCAGAAACGATAATATTCTTATTAAAATATTTTTTTCCAAAATTTCATAAAATGTAAACAATTATGGAATTTATCTTTAATTATTAACATTAATTTTTACCGCCTTTTTTTTATAAAGAGGGATTTATATTAGCCCATTTTAGTCTTTACTGGCATATAAACTAATTAGCCTAGCATCAAAATTGTGATTCAAAAGTTGGAGTATAGATTAATATCTCATTAATATTACTTAGTCTTCACTACGTGTAGTTACAAAATAATGAACAATACGAATTTTACAGTTTGCCAGACAAAATCTGCTAAAATTTTATATTTTTTTTTTATTTTCTGAGGTAACATACAAAATATAACTTGTGCTTGATGAAAACACAAAGTTACACAGCGAAAAAGGATTAGTTGAGCTAACCGTATATATGTTCGTATATGTCGAAACAATCGTGTAAACATTGAATCAACCAAACATATGGTTGACTGGCTGATTTTTTTACCTCAACAGGAGGGTTTAGTCCCGTTATATATGAAGTTTGTTAGAAGATTATTTAATATGAAATTATAGAAAAATGCCTCAATTTTCGCTAGTTTAGAGGAAGTAATTTTTGAGCACGAAAAAGGATCACTGTGTTGGAACGTACAAATACTGTCTACTAACCTACTGTGTTAAGTAAAGTTCGCCCGCTTAGATTCAAAATTTCACGAGGTGAATACACAATTCGTAATAAGTTTATTTCAATTCCTACTAAACCTATGGTAAGAAAGTCTTAAATGTCTATACACTTTTAATCTCTAATTCTATTCCATTTATCTTTATTGCTGATAGTTCATTATAGTAAAATATAGTATTATACTAAATGAAGATAATATTCCGTGTTTCTAGATCTACGTAGCCGATTTTAATTTTTAGGGTTAATTTTCTCTAACGTTGAAGAAAGTTGGTTCATTAGTACGGCTGGTGACTCCTTGTTTATATAAAGGTTGTTTTCTCAATTTGTAAAACTTCGAGAAGTGCTATTAAAAACAGACGCAGAAGGAATACGATAGAGGGACTGTAGACCAGAATTCCTTCAGTTAAAAGTTATTACTAAATGTGTGGAAAAGTAAATTTAGAACACACTGTACTGTTTGACAACATTATTATTGCATACTACGATATAAATACGTTCTACAGGTGATGTTTACTGTGATGGCCACCAGCTTGGCTTTAGTGCGAATTTTTGTCGTCAGATTTTTTTAAGCAGCGTTTACATGACGCAAGATTTTATTTGGTATCAGATGTATCATGAGAACTCTCATGTTAAATATAAATAAATAAATAAATATATATATATACATATATATATATAGAGAGAGAGGGAGAGAGAGAGAGAGAGAGAGAGAGAGAGAGAGAGAGAGAGAGGTGTGTGTGTATGTGTGTGTTAGGAAGTATTTCACACGGATACCTTGCAGCAAGTTCTTTTGTTTCAGGAATACTGGCCTATGCCGACGTTTAAAAGCAATTACTTCAGAAAAACTTATGCTTTTTTTTCTTCAATCAAACGCTAGAATGTTCAATTAAATTGTTTGTGAAATCAGTTTGTAAATACCAATGCTGTTTCTAGTTATCAACTATGCATTAAAAACATCATAATGGCTGCAATTTGACTCGCCATATTCGTCTTCGCACTGTTCAGTTATGATCTAACCTCATCTCTGGTCACATGACCAGTGCAAAACGATAAAACAAATCCTTCCTTCCGTACAAGTTTAAGGACCCCGTACCAAAAAATAGAACATGCTCTATTTCTAGATATCGTTCGATATCCACCTTGCATGAGTAATTCTTGGCATTACAAGGGGCCATCTCGCATTTGTTTTGGACTTACCTTGCGTCGTGTAAAAGCTGATTTACTAACCAATGTTCCGTTTATAAAAGATTTGAATTACATCACGATCAGTACAGATTGTTCCAAAGATGTTTGACACATTTTTTCTGTAATAATTATTAACTGAGATGCATCCAGCCCATCAATAATTAATTTTGTGTCAATTGTTCTTTTTAAGTATCCCTAGAATTTGACCGATCATTACGAAAACAACCTTTATAGAAGATGCTGCACGTTATACATATTACTAATTACTAAAGTAGTGTTTTGAAAAGAAGATTTACTGCTACAACACAAAATATTTCTTTATTCGTGGTACACGAAGTACAGAATTCAACGTCACTGCGAACTGGATGGATTCACAACAGTGGTCATGAAGAGGGGGATCTTCTTCTTATTGTCAACTATCGCTGCCAAAAAGGGATGATCTGCGACGAAGTAAAAAGGTTCTACATAAGAATCATCGATGCTCACAATACCAACCTCCACTCCTGAAACAAAACGAAAATATTCAAATTTTTACTATACATGTTAAGTATAGATTTAAAAATTATTATTGACTTTTATTTTGACAGTAATGTCAGCGTATCGTAGAGACGACTTTTTTTCAATCGTGATTTATGTTTTAGTTATATCTATGTAGCATGATAACGTGATGAGCATAAGTTCTACACATTATTTACATCTATGAGATAAAAAAACACTTCTTAACATGTCAGTAAATTGGTTCTTCTATGACTGTTGTTGGTTATTTACAACACATATTATATACGGATAGACCCAACGTAGGCTATATACTCTATGCACTACCGATGTGTGGCCAAAATAAAACAGCTGATTGTGGCCCGCTTTTGCTGTGGAAGATATGGTTTATGACTTATTTTAGGTGTGGACGTCTTAAATGTAAAGGAATTTACTTATGAAAGTCTGATTTCTTGTACTAAACATAAAACGCAAGACATTTTTACACATTACATACCCAATTATTTGGTTGTAATGCAAAGTCGATCAAGATATATGGTACTACTACACTGTGCTACATTGTTTACTTAGTATTTAAAATACGTCTGTGGTTAATAATGATGGTAATTAATTAAAGGAATTCAACACTAGGTTAAAAAATATTTAATGTTTACGCCATGTTTGAATATTTGACATATTTTTATTTGCTTCAATAACCTAAATTATGCACTTGTAAATTCAATGGTTCAGGTATACTGCACTGCCTAAATAGTAGTTTTTGTTGTGATTCCATTAAACCTCTTAGCTTTTCTCGTCCAGTTATGCTCTGGAAAATAAAATGGTACTAAGGCTTGGGTAATAACAATCATACTGCCAAAACTTGCAATGAATGAGACAGTAGTTATGCCATTGGCTAATGACAATATTCTATTGTGCAGTAATAGCCTTTCTGTGAATTTGGTGGTTATATTTTGTCCCACCCAAAATTCACTTTTCTACGACATGAAACCAGTCCTTGAGAGGGTGAAATCAGACACAACCCACATAGTGTTTGAAGCAAATGTAATATATTTATATCCAATCCCACTGAAATATAACAGGTACTTGGTCAAGAGTACATAATGAAATTATTTTTCAGAACCAAACGGAAACGTAACAAAAGTGTTGTTAACGAAAGGGGTTGTAGGTAACTTAATCTAGATTAATCAATTTTTTTCATAATGTTCACAAATTCATTTATACCCTTGCACTATAATATTACGTATAATATTATATATATAATTTGTATAAACTTAGTTAAATTATTCTATCCCATTTATCCTGATACAAACTTCTGGCTAAATTAAACCGTGGGAACGAGAGAGGTTTCTTTAAGCTGGCTCCGGCAGGTAACAGGTACCTAATTAATTTATGTCTCGGATTCAGTCGCCATATTGAATTTTATTATTTTTCGCCATTTTGAAATTCTGAGCAGAAAAATGTTAAATCTGCCATTATACCTCAAATTCTATTTACTTTACACTACAGTAGAGACATGGTGAGTGAGAGATTTTGGTTAGCGCCTAACATCGAGGTCTTTGGTGCTGATGATGGGTGACACGAGGTGAGTATGCAGCAGCGCCAGAATGAAAGGGCCGGGGAAACGGGAGATCCCCGAGAAAACCCGCCGACCAACGGTATCGTCCGGCACGATTCCCACATGCGAAAATCCGGGAACCGGCCCCGCCGGTAATCGAGCCCGGATCGCCACGGTGGGAGGCGAATTGCCTGACCATTTGGCCACCGCGGCCCCCACAGACATGGTGATTGAGTTGGTAATGTGTAATTTGGTCGCAATCTTTCAGGCAAATTATGAATACAAAAAAGTATGCCCAACTGATAGAGGCATAATTATATAAGGGATAATATGAAAGTGAAGAAAGTCACTAATTTGAATACATTTTGGTTATTGTATACTGGCTTAATTTGTATAGCCCATGTTTATATATAAAGTGAGTTAAGTCAGGGTTGCGTTAACATATTGGAAAATAGTTTTATGAGTTTCTGCAAAAAAACACTTTATTCATGACTTTTTTCAGTTTCATTTTAACCCCCTCATATGTTACCAGCTCAGTCGCCATATTTGTACTGTAGTGTAAGGATAATATAATTTGCTGTATAGTCGGAAATTTTTCCTTTTTCTTTCAGAATTTCAAAAAAGCAAAGTGTAAGCAATAACATAAATGTAGAAAAGCTAAGAAATTTGAGACTATTATTGTATCAACTCTAAATTGTCCACAAGAACTTAAATTTTTTAGCATGTAATTATGAAAGAATTTATGTGCCAACAAAGCCCCTGTATCTACATATTTATGCTTCCACCGAATACAGTATAACAATTTTTGCAATAATTGCTCTATACAAACAATTTATAGTACCTTCACTGACAAACATTCTGCGCTGAATACTGGTTTATTTAACATAGAATTCATGTCACATGCTATAAATGTTTAGAAAATAGATTAACATATTTAGGCTGCCATTGAGTTGAGTCACTGATTACTCCTTGTAGAATTAATTATGCAATGTTATATTTCTTCTTTCAACATATAATAATATGAAGTGACTTAACCACGACAAATTTCTGGAGAACTGATGTCGAGTACAAAAACGTAAGATGCTCTTTGGACAAGATATTTTAAGATAGCAACAATTTATCCTCAAAATATTGTGTATGATATCTGAACAACTTCTGGAAAAAGTAATAGTTGCTAAACAACTGATAGTAGGCCTACATTGGAAATTCTTACTAATTATTTAACTTTTGTTTTACTAAGCTACCACTACGAACCTATGATTATTTTAAAATCAAGCCGTTTCATATATGCATATATGTATATAAATTAAAATATACATATGTTCGGTATTCAACATCTAAAGGGGTAGAAAGAAGTAAAATACGTTTTTGAAATTTCGAATAAACCACGATATTTATCTAATGATATGTGATATAGAGGTGTCGTTTATTTTAAAATGTATCTTACACATATATAAGAAATATTAATAGGTTTTTGTACTATATAAAATAGATCAATCTCCACAGGAAAAACTATAAAAAACATTCAAAGCAAACTGTTCGAAAAGCAATAACGACAATCTAGAAATATTTTACACAGATATAACTTTTGAAATTATAATAGTTATTTGTTTAATGTGAAGAAAAGCGTACTTACTGCCCACGTAGTCAACTATGCTATTACACGTATAATACAAATAATGCATGATTTAAGGATTTTCAGAAACTATGTTCGTTTGGGGGTGAAAAGACGTGAAATGTGAAAGTATACAGAGAAGCTCCCATAGAAAATAGTGTAAATTTATGTGGACCGTATCTGTGACGACAACAACCGAACTTCAACAGTTTTGAATGCTATCGAATGGAATCAGCGTACAAAGAATGCAGCAATCTAGTTTTCGCAAATATAATTCGTGACCACTTACTATTTACTAATATTAATTTGTCTTCGTTACCAAGCAAGAAATCGTCACAAACGTTACCGTAATTCAGAAAAATCTGGCCATAGTCGTGGTGGTAAGTGGTCTTCACGTTTCGTCGGCAACGAAGTCACAAGAGACGGTGACACGTACCTCGGTACAATATCGAGATCTTGGAGAGGAATCGGCCACGGCATTTGTTAAGAAACATTTCCAGCATTCGCCTGGTGTGATCTCGGTGAATCGTGGTAAATGTGAACCAGGATGGGCGGAGCCGGGGATCGAACCCGTACCCTCCCGAACACGAGTGCAACGTGTCGCCGTCACTCCACATCGCTCCGTTACAAGCTGTATGTTGACTTTGATTAGTAAATTATCACCCTTCACTCCCTTTTACAATTTCGTATTTTCAATAAGAGAAAATGCATTTAACAAATACCTTACAAGGTTAGGTGAGACAGTTTTACAGCCCTTTAAAAGTGTTGGACCCGTAAAATTTATTTTCTTATATATATTTGCGTCAAACACTGTTCAACTTTTGCACATCAGATAACACAACATTTCGCCAAATATACTAATTAGGCCCCACAGTTTTCACATAATCACTCATCAAAGTCACAAAATTGTCATTGCGGTGTACACAAAACCAAAAAATAATTATAATTAACTAATGAATTCAAAATTAGAGAAACTGAAAGTAGTGTACCAATGCATTTTATGACATGTTTGACCAAGGTTAGTTTTGAAAATTTCATTAGCAGCCGAAAGTCAAAGTTAAAAAAATACAATAATGTATCGCTTTGTGTTTACAAAAGTGTCTTGAAGTAGTTCACGTCATTACGTATCAAAATGAATTATCTTGTTTCTGCCAGTTACTTATTTTTTATTATTTTCGCTACACCGCAACTGCCATTTTGTGACTTTCATTGGTGATTATGCTGAAACTATGGGACTTATTTTTTTTTTTTTAGGAAATGACATGTTATCTGATGTGTAAAAGTAGAACAGTATTTGGCACAAATATAACATTTTAAAATATTACGGGTCCAACGTCCTTAACAACGAGGTCTTAAGAGACGATGATGGTGGAGCAAGGTGAACTAGCAATACAAGAGCCATTTCTGAGCCAGAATTAAAACCTAGGACTACTCGCACCGTAGACCGGCGCGCCAAACCGACTACGCAGGGGAGTCCGGCAATAATAGCTTGGAAGGTAAAAGTGGCACCAGCGTGGAGACATGCTTTGATATATGAAAGACAGCGCGTGATCAATTGTCTAAGCAAAATATTTTATGTTGTATGTATTATATCACCAAACTTTGTGATCCTAGGAAATACGTACAGTTAAAAAAGTTTAGAAACATATTTTTTTTACCTAAAATTAGAAGAATAACAATATTCAAATTTGAGTATGTGTACAGAAGGGTGTCCCGGAAGAAAAGGGCAATATTCTGGGAGGTGAGAGTGCTGGTCATTGTGTTCAAAAGTGTTAATGTAAACATGGGGTCCATATGGGACTGTTGCCGATATAACACCATTTTAATGTAATCACAATCAAGGAGGCAATTCATTGCCATGGAAACTTGTTTACATACACAGCTAACCGAATAGTGTGGAGTGTGAAATTGAACGTTGTGTTTTGACATGACAAGAAACAAAATTGTTTTGTATTACAATTTTGTTATTACAGCTATGGGTAAAATAGTGTGTTATTTATTATGTATTTCAAATGAAGCACATAACAGCAAATAAACCAATAAAAGTAATTTTAAAGCTAATCAATGTTTACATTCAATTGGGGCTATCTCGACAACCGTCCCATATCGGCCCATGTTCACATGAACTTGTCTGATCCAAATGACCAATATTATCACCTCCCAGAATATTGCCAATTCCTCCCGAGACATCCTGTATATGGTGAGTATGCGTTCAACCGACAAACACTGTGAGGCTGTAACTTCTGAAAAAATAATATAAGAGTTACCAATAACATTTTGGCCGAAAAAGCATAGTTAGTAAGTAACGTCCACATGAAAACGGATGTGCAGAATCAGTTGTAATAAAACTATCGAAAACCACTGGAGATTAGCAAAAAAAAACATTCGGATACGTCTTGGAGGTTAAGAAGCCCAGTTTCCTGACGACCTGAAATTGGTATTTATCAACCCCCTCCGTGGTTACGTTGGGTATGCGTGATTGCAATCGTATGACATTTCGTAAATGCAAAGTTGTATCGTGGTTTGACGCATCTATGAAAGAACGTTGAGTTAAACAAAAAAGGTACTTAGCAAAATACCCTCAGGCCAGCCATTTCCCTAAATACAGTGGTCTGTGTGGTTATGCAACTACTCTGGCGTGCTACCATGAAGGCCGCGGCGGTCAAGCGGCGGCATTGTGCGCCTCCCATCTAGGCCATGTGGGTTCGATCCCCGGCGGACAGCATGTGTAAATAAAAAAAGATCCATCTCATAAGTAAAAACACCCTCAAGAGAAATATATTTGAAAATTAGCAACCGTTTGTTAGGCCGGAAAGAAGGGGGTCAGGGTGACAGTGGCGTAAGCCGACGCCTTTGCGAGGGTATTGTTTTTGTGTTATCTATCATGCTGCCAATTACAGCCACTATTTTCCTATCATTCTGCATGTCTTTATTGTATTGCACTGGGTATTTATGTTATAGGTGAACGAATTATATAAAAAAAAAATAAAACTAACTCGGCAAAACTCGTCTATTTTATTTCACTTGTGAATATTTACAAGAGAATGAAAATTGAAGCCTTTAGTCATGTAAAGATATGTGGGTTGCAGTGCACGTGAGTACTACTATCTCCGCTATGAATTTTCTCTGGTGAAATAGAAGTCAGATCTAACCTGATAACGCGGTCACCAACTTTTGCTCTTAGTCGCTCTACAGTAATCATATTAACTCTAACCGAAAGGCGTTTTTCTCACGTAAGGTTTCCACCTGACTACGTGCCTTTTCGGATAGATTAGTAAATCTGAAATACTTATCCGATTCACTGCTGCAAATATAACTCGCTCAGTTAACTTGATACAAACCTGTTACTGCAGCAGCCACTCCACCTTTCTCGTCGATTTCTATTGTGGCCTTCTGTATGACCCTGGAGACGACCAGAGGCGGGCCAGATGAAGACACTCCGCTGAAATTTGCGTTTCCGAAGAGCTCTGCCAAGCCGAGCTGCAAACACGTGTACCAACACCAAGGTAAAATCGATACTCAAACTCAGTGAAGACAAACTACAGTACCGTAAACCGGGGCTACTTTGCTCCTATGGGGGCTACTTTGCGCCAAACAAAAATAATGTGTTAGAGCGCTCTAGCGAGTACACTTGTGACTATTATCGATAGCTTGTAACGGGACAATATAGATGGCACCACAAGACCTAAAAACACGTATCGAGCAACCACGCTCTTGGAGATTACTGTTGCACACAAAGCTTTGGAAATAGTTCTCAGAATTGATTGAATATTTGTCTGTACAAAAGTAATCGGAATCTACGAGAAAGTAACGAACAAATGAGGTGAGCTATTTTTATTTAGATGATGTATTTATCTGTTATGAATAACCTGTATGTATTATTCAGTTTTACTCGTTGTTTTTTGTGTTTACTTCATATGTCTCAAGCAGGTTAGGTTTTCCTTATTAATGGGGCTACTTTGCCCCAGCCATAAAGTGGAGCAAAGTAACCCCACAGTTTGCATAACTTGTTACGATCATCATAATTTTCGTTTGTCCAGTAGCGTATCTAAAATGTAATTATGCTGCCAGTAGCGTATGGACGGAGGGAAATTGAATGTTACATACAGATGCAGATTTATAGTTTTGTTGCTAAAGGGCTACATAAATATTGTTGCCCTCTTTTTTGCTAATAAAATAAATCCCTCTTTACAGTTAATTAATTTTTCTTTAACTTCTGAAAACATGGCACCTCTCCGATGTTATTCTCTTGGGCTTTATCAACACAGTAATCTCTCTGAAACCTAAAACACTCTTCTTGTTTTATGAGGCTACAAAAAAGTAACAAATAAATATCTTTCATTGTTTCATTACAGAAATGGTTTGTGTGTACAAGCGCAAGTTAGGGGCCCGGAGATATGCTGATTATACACCCCAGCAACTCCATGAGTGCTTGGAAGCTGTCAGGAATGGCATAATGTCCCACCGTAAAGCTGCCGATACATTCAACATTCCTCGGCGCACCATTTTCAACAAATTGAAAGGAATGCACGGAAAACAACCAGGCAAACAGCCCGTCTTTTC
>PNEQ01113411.1:0-84923 GCA_003012365.1 Medauroidea extradentata
TAAGGGAGATGTAGTGATGTAGGAGGTGTTAATGTTGTTTTGTATCTGTGTTTGTATATGAGGGAGATGTAGTGATGTAGGATGTGTTGGTTGGTACACCTGGAGGTGTACGAGCAGAAGGACAGTTGAATAAACGTGATGCTGGAATAAAGATGTATACACAAGAGTCAGAGCGATTGCACTTAAATAACAGTACATAGTTACTTTGTACATTCTGTATGTAGGAAATTGAGTTTTTTGTATTTGTATTTTACTTTTCATCCTTTGGACTGCAGAATGTTACAGTATAGGACACGTCAGATATGTACAATTTTACAATATTTGCATTGACAATTTTGAAAGTTATAGATATTACAAATTTCAGAATTTACAAAACTACGTATATGGAAAAATGGAAAACACCTCTTTCAGTAAACTAAATACAATTAGAATTACACAGAGAAACTTACATGTTTGGATAACATAATCATAAAATTACACATATACATGTGCACAAAAGCTACATAGAGCACAAAAACAGATTTATTTACAATCACAGTTTTTTGGTAAAATAAACTACAACATACCATAATTAATATATTATAGCAAAGAAAAGCCAAATACAATATTTATCTTATATGTAGGCCTAATTCAGTAATGCGTACATGGAAAAATTCTATTTTAAATTAATTTTAGCACCAGTAACACGTGACATTACCTATTTTGATATCAAAATACTTGGTCATAGAGTATAGGGGATGTGCATGTAGGAAATTTTTAGGCTGGATTTAAATGATTTATTACTATTTTCAAAAAGTTGTTTTAAAGGTAACAGGTAGATAACTATATATGTTTGTTGTTGAATAAAAAACACTGTTTTTATATATCATCAAATTGTTTTGTGGTTTATATAAGTCTTTTTTATTTCTAATGTTATGACCATGAACAATTTCATTTTCTTTGAAAATATTTATATTTTCATATGCAAAGCACATTAATGAATATATATACTGTGCTGTTAAAGCTAAGATGTTTAATTTAGTAAATAATGGTCTACATGTGTCATACTTGTTTGAGCCATATACTATTCTAATTGCCTTCTTCTGCAATTTAAAAATCATCTCTGCTGAACCAGAGTTTCCCCAATAAATTATTCCATATGTCATGATTGAATGAAACAGGGCATAGTAAATCTGTTTCATGGTTTCCAAATCCACTACTTTTTTGAGATTTCGCAGTGCAAAGCAGGCTAAACTTAGTTGTAATAATAAATTTTCATGGTGTTTATTCCAGCACAATGATTTGTTTATTGTGAGACCAAGAAACCTCGTGTCCTCAACCTTAGTTAATGTTTGATCATTAATTTGGGCCACTAGATTGCAACTGGCTTTATTTTTTGTTAGGAATTCAATAATATTAGTTTTCTCAATATTCAAGACTAACTTATTTGCTTTAAAACATGTGGATAAACAGGCTAAGACCGAATCCACTCTGTTTACCAGAGAATCTTGTTTTTCGCTTGTGATCAGAATGCTAGTATCACCTGCAAACAGCACAGGGGTCACTTCAAGTGGTAAAAAATTTTAAAGATCATTTATATACAGAATAAATAACAACCGTCCAAGAATTGATCCTTGCGGTACCCCAAGTATAATACTCCCTGCTTCTGGATAAATAAATGAAATGTAATAAGTTCAATATTTTCTTCTTCCCACATTTAACTTGTGAATAGTAAAAAATTCTAAGGTGATTCGAAGCAAAATTATTCAACAGAAATGTCAGAAATACTCATTGAAAGAAAGGAGAAGAGTAGAAATGCTGCTAAGAATGTACAAGTACAAGGAGGTGAATGGAGAGGGAGGATGGGTTAAGATAGGCTACCTCTCATCAAACAGCACATAAAACCTAACAGAACACTTAAGCCCATAGAAACATAAAAACCATCAGGAACCCTAGTTATCCCGTATGTTCGAGGCCTTTCTGAAAAAATAAGACGTCTGGAAAACAAATACGGACTTCGAACAGCATTCCGATTCAAAGCAACCATTAAAAGTAGCTATGGTTACCAGGGTGAAACCGGCCACAGAAGAACTACAAACACATAACTGTGTACATCAGATACCCTGTGAATGTGGCCATATGTACAACATTGGTGAAACTGGCAGAGCTCTATAAATCCGTATCAAAGAACATAAAAACAATTGCAAGAAAGGCGAAACCGAAAAATCTAGACTGGCAGAACATGCATGGGGAAAAAAACACAAAATCCTTCGGGAAGACTCTAAACCACTTACACAGGAAACTGACAAAATTAAAAGAAAAATAAAAGAATTAGCCTTTATTATTAGCAATAGTAATATTTTCAGTCAAAAGAGCATTGAATTAAAAAATATGTGGAATCCATTGATTAAAAGAGAAACAAATTTACAGCACAAAATAAAAACAAACACTCAACCCACCAGAACCAATCAGAGTCAATACATGCTGCGCGACCAATCAGGAGACAGCTTGTCTCCCATTGGCTGAGCACGATAAGGGGCTTTACCCTATATAAACCCATGGTTTTTCCTGTCTACCTGATGACGGGAACAGATTCTAATTCCCGAAACGTCATTAATACTGACTGTTTGGAAAACTACTGTGTTTTGATTTGTCTCATTGTTTGTGTCATTAGTTGTTTTCTTCTGTTTGTGTCCGACATCTTTCTGTTTTGTTTCGTCTCATTTTTGTGTCGTTTGCTGTATTTCTGTTTGTGTTTTTGTTTCGTCTCACATTTGTGTCGCATGTCAACTTAGTTTTTTTTTTTTTTCTATCTGACCAGATTCCAGTTTTGGAATTTCATGTTGTGTATGTATCCTGATGACTAAAGCATAATCTGCTTATTTATGTTTTCTTTTCTTATCTTTAGTTTTCTTTTGACAGTCATTTATTTTGTAATGGAGTATGTCCAAGCAAATAAATTCAGTAAAGTAGAGTACTGACAGAGGAAGAGGGAATATCAGTGAAAAGACTTAGAGGGAGAGGAGCAGAACTGAACAGAGTAGGCAGTCTGTATTTAGGTGAGGGAGTGGTATTTACTTTCAGAGAAGATGGTGAAGGGGGTTAGAAGGTTTAGGAGGGGTTTTGTAAGTGATTAAGGAAGCTGTTATTGCCTAGCCTGCCACCGGTAGGTTACCCATTTACGAGTGAATTATTATTACTAAATTAATATTATTACAAACAGTCTGTTTAACATAACACTTTTATCATATATCAGTGGCATTATAAAATGAAAAGAATGGTTTAGCAAATTGCAAATACCTCTTACCCCTATAATTCTTTTCCTTGCATCAAATATTCTAGTCTTTCTTTCATCCTCAAACCTTCGACGTCGTTCTATCGCTGCTGCTTCTCTTAGGTCTTTTGCTAACATAATCATGCTATATAACGATATTTGACTTAATTTTGTTACCGACTTTATAAAGCAATCACGACCGCATAACAGATTACAAACTACACCTCTGATACTTGTTGACAGTGTTCAAGGTAATGAATTATTATTGACATTGTTGTTGTTGCTGTTGCCATAGTTACAACAGAATGGCCAACAACCCATTTTTATTTTTAAAAAACATCCTTCGATATCTCATTTTTTTATTTTCCGTTTTTGGAAGTTAGGAGGATATTACTCTTTATTTTTATGTGGGTTTGTTATAGGCTATAATTCATAATGTTCATTTAAAACATCTGCTTGGGAAAAATGTACAAATTTTTTCAGCAGCGAATTTGAAACAACTTTTTAAATTCAAATTTAATATGTTTAATATTTTTATATAAGTAAGTTTCTTTCCCTTTAAATGAAAAAAAAAAGTTTCATGATGAACCAAAAGGGAACTTTCTAATTGTAACACTAGAGAAATTTCTGCGCTAAACGGAAATACGTTGGCTTCCATGTAATACAGTGCTGCTCCTTTGTTTAAGGAGGACGTTGTAGCTGAAAAGTTGGTAGGAGTGGGCATTGGGCAACAGAAGCTGTTTCGCTAAAAGGAAAGTAGGTTGTGTATCACGCCGGGAGTCGTGTTGTCGTCTGCTTGCGATTTGTTTTTGTATTGTATGTGTATGACATTTTAAACACAACGGCGTGGCGAAGTAATACTAAAGTCGTGGTTAATCTAGTTTTGCATGGAACACCGAAAAGAATGACTTCAAAAAAAGTATACGGAAACAGGAAGTTTTATTCGTTGCCGGAGGAATATTCTTTACGTAGTTCTAAGCTTCGGTCTTACGGCTCGAAAAAAGAAGATGCGAATAAGTTGTTTAAGTACATAGACGATAATGTGATCGGAAAACATACAACATTCTCTGGACCATATGGGCGACGAAAAGGTAAGGTTATGATTGACTTGTATGTTTTTGTTGGTTACCAACACGTGATTTGGTTTCGCTTTCAAAAACCTTCCACATGTTTGTTATGCGGTACAGAGAGTGAATTGTATATTAAGCGATTTGTGTAGTGAGCACTGACATTTTCAAATAATCTTATAATTAATTTTATTCGCTGTTGTACCCATTCAAACTGTTTTCGATTTCAGTGCACTGAGCCCTTGTTCCCTTCATGAATTAGGGTGCATTTTCAGTAGGCTATTCGGTTCTAGGTCTTGAGAATGTAACTAGCTTGTGTCCTTGGCTGAAGGGGACATTCTAGCTTCTAGGGTGCATGTGTGACATATCTGGCTATCCGGGATGCACTTTCCAAGGGTTTGAAGCTTGTATGAGCCCTTGTCGACCAAATCGATTTCGGCGCGCTTTCCAGAAAGTGTAACTTTTTGTGTAGAGATGTGTATTGTTTGAAAGTGAATAAACTGCAATAATCTGGCCGTTAACATGTTGCCATTGGCTGAAGCGGACATTCTAGGGTGCAAATGAGCCATTGCTGTAAATTCGAACATTGGCATGTGTGTCGTCACTTCCGCAGTGCACTTTTCAAGGGCTTGAAGCGTGTTATTGTTAAATCGAACATTGTCTCAGTTTGTCGGACTGCGTTTAGCTCAACCCAAACGTCCACTACCCACAACTGCAAGTTGGAAGCTCGCTTTTTGACTGCAGGTCTCTTATAACTTAGATTGAATCGATTTGTTTTTCTCGTACTAGATTTAGAACCCGACTGCCCAAATGTGTCGGGTCCGTAAAGGGGGAGAGCTCGATGCTAAATTGTATCGATTTTCTGCAATAACTTTTGATTAAAAATATTTTTGGTAAATATTGAGGCATATAAATTATTGATGAATTTTGGACACCTTGGCTGTGTTCGATTTCAGTGCAACGTACCCTTGATCACTTGCCCTAAGCCCTTGTTCCCTTCGTGAAGTAGGCCGCATTTTGTGAATTCGGACGTAGGCCTCGAGAAGGCTACGGGGTGAAGGGGACATTCTAAGGTGCATATGAGCGCTTGCTGTGAATTCGAACAGCGGCGTGTGTGACGCCACTTCCACGATGCACTTTTCAAGGGCTTGAAGCGTGGTAAGGCTCCTTAGATGGCCAATTCGAACACGGCCCGTAATGGTGTTTATGTTCATTTTATATTGGACTGGTCATCATTATTGAAAGTTAACCTATAATTACCTTACAATGATTCTTCACGACAAATTAATTAAAGATTCCCAGTTCATCAAGAATATAGGCCTATCCTATCTATGTCTTCTGAATTTCAATAAATGTTATTGCTCGAAAACATATATACAGAAAATGGACCACCTTAATGGTACTGAATGCTATGGAATCAATTAGCTGTTATAAGCGTTGAGGTGGCCACCGTGCGATTTGCAGAGCTTCGGCCGACAGACGTTTATTCGAAAACTACTCAACTTGCGTACGTGAGATCTGCTTAAATTCACAATTGCGATATCCGAAGTTGTCCTAGGACAAGAATGCGTGGATTGGCGCACGTGACTCTGTAACGTCACATCAGTGTCTGAAGTTAGTGTCTTAGGACAAGCTTGGTCGTAAGACAAGTATTCACTGAATCCTTTTGTCCGAAATTGTGTCCTAAGATAAGAAAACTATTTCCACGGGAATTCGTAACTAGGTATATAATTGAAAACATTGAAATTACTGTCGGAAAAAAAAATAAAAGGTTTAAACCAATAAGAGCTGCACAAAATATTAATTAATCACAATTTCGGGCCAGCTTCGGACATGTTATTGTGAACAGCGAGGGCGAATCTATCCACGAAGTTCGGACACATCTAGCCTACGTTCAATGCCACGGTAACGTCCGTGGACACGATCATACACTGTAAACAAACTTCCTAAACTGTTTAGGAAGTAATTAACGTAAACGCAGTATGGTGCAGTTACCATGCTTCTTCCTTGTAAATACGCAAACGTTTACACTTGTTGCAATACAAGTCTGGTAATTTCAGTATTCTATTGAATGTTTTATTTAAAAAGTTTAGGAGTGCTACCATGGATGTGTGGGAAACAATTCTACCATACCTACGGTCTTAACGCTCCAATACGCACGTGTGGAAAATGTACAAACTATTTTAGAGTGTATGTAAATAGGCTTCGAGCATCGTTACACGTGTCTATACCCATTTTTAGGTTCTCCAATAATCTTTAAAGACTGTTTTCTTGCAGCTGTAAATATGAGTTTTTGTTGTCGTTTTAACGCCTGAGAAACAGTTGACTGAGAATCTGCAAAATTAAGAGTTAGTCCAGTAGAATACAGGCTACATTTAATATTACGTCATAAGTTAATGGCTTCGCCACTGAATTAGTCGTAGAGGCGGCGAGCCATCGCCGAGAATGATTTTTGGTGAGCGCTCAACATCGAGGTCTTTAGCGTTGGTGAGGGGTGACATGAGGTGAGTATGGAGCAGCGCTGGAATGAAAGGGCGTGGGAAGTGAGAGATCTACGAGAAAACCCGCCGACCAGCGGCATCGTCCGGCACGATTCACACATGCGGAAATCCGGGGGCCCACCCCGCCGGGAATCGAACCCGGATCGTCTTGGTGAGAGGCAAGAGGTCTGACCCCTCGACCTTTTCTCAGATCGACAGAGCACGGTTTATCAGAACGCTTTTTGTAGGCCTAATTCATACGACATGGTGTTTCGCAGTTGTGATCACTATTGACCGTTTGTCTATAGGACAACTACTAGATAATAACTAAATATTGTGACTGGAACTCATACCAACATCTGTCGAAGAGTAATATACTCTGTTGTTTAATTGTATGCTACGTAACATTACCATCGAGAATGACAGCTACGAAAATAGAAATTTTTGAGGCTCTTAAACAGAAATTTAGGAATATTTTTATAGCAATTTCTTCAGAGAAACAACATCAACTGTCGTAAAGTTTGATTTGTAGCAAAATATAGCGACGCTTACAAATAACTGTCTGATTCATGGGGGACCGGCGCGTCACAAAAAGGATTCTCCTTGCATCGTTTCAACCATCCCTGTTTACGGGATGTGGTCGCAGTCCATCGCCAACAACCTGGAAGACCAGAGATGAATGAGGGATGGCATTAAACCCTATATAATGAAGCAGCGATGGCATGCAAGGGCGTGGGAAATGGGAGTGGCTCGGAAAGCCCACCGGCTAACGGCATCGTCCGCCACGTTTCCCTCGTGAGCAAAATCTGAGACGAGCCCCGCTGGGGATAGAACTTAGATCCCCTTGGCGGGAGGCAAGTGGTCTGACCGTTCGGCCGCCATGATCGCGCAAGCTCTGTCGAAACCACAATGCAGCGTAAGTTTCTTTCGCCTGGAGGGTATTTGGCACTTGCGGCGAAGAAAAAATACAGTAATTTTTCTGCAGTGGGTTTAAAAACCATTGCGATTACATAAAAATAACTAGTTATTGAAATGGGTACTTTTTAAGTAGTTATTTGTATATAAGGGCTTTTATATTTTTACGATTTCGACGCGTTTTTCGTGTAAGTTTATAACGTCATAGTAAACTGATGTAAAATTAATAAATGTTCTATACTATCCAAAATCACAATAGTGAATCACTTGCAAACTATTTAGCCTAAAGTGGTCCACGTAGGCAGTTAAGGGAGACATATGTATGTTTTTGTTTACGGTTAATAACGACTAGCTGTAAAGTACTCGTACCTAAACCATCACAGTAGTTTTAATCGGTTAGTAACAGCGTAACTGCAATTCTCAAAGTTTTTTTTTTCCTTTGGACAGTTTTGGAATTAATGGAGAAATACTGATTTGAAAGTTTAGTTATAAAATGTTGTGAAATACACAATTTTCGTTGGCATTTTTTTTTTTTCAACTTATACGGCATTCCGCATGTGAGAAATACTTTATGAAAAAACAATACATCTGCCCGTCGATGACTAAAGCGTTTGCTGCTAGTGCCTGATCTGAGTGCGGTGTACCTTTTGTTGGTACGTGCACGAAGTTTTGGGAGCGGCTACTTTTCCCAATAGGCTACCAGGAGCGCTGGATACAAGGGTACATCTGTGCACTTGAGGATTTGAATAGAGCAGCGTTAGACGTGACAACCGCGAAGAAATTTTTTTGGAAGACAAAGTAAGGATCTTGTGGCCAAACCGTACAAGCAGCGTGGGGCAATGGTTTGGACACTCGCCTCCCTCCATGGCGATTCGGGTTTGATTCCCGGCGGGGATAGCCGGGATATACAGCATGTAGGATTTGCATCGGACGATGCCGTTGGTCGGCGATATTTTAACCTGCATTCCACAGTCACCTCGCGTCATCTCTCTCCATTAGAAATCCCGTCACTTCATTTCACGAGGAGCCGCTGTTGGAGCAGTGGCTAGAATACTCACCTCCTACCAAGGCGATTGATTCCCGGCGGGCTCGACCCCAGTATTTTCGCAGGTGGGAATCGAGCCAGACGATGCTGCTGGTCGGCGGGGTTTCTCTGGGGATCTCCCGTTTCCCCCGCCCCCTTCAATCTGGCACTGCTCCGTTTGTATCAGCCCCTCACCAGCGCTGAAGACCTGGGCGCTGACCAAAATCTCTTCACTTCAGGACGCAGCCACGCCCAGGTACCACGTATGTAGGCGCTCCTCGTGGTCGTCGGAGGGTAGCAGTGCAGGCCCGCAGCAACCCCTCGTGGCGGTCCATCGATCTCTGGCAGCCGGCCTTGACCTGGCCCGGCGCGCCACACAGTGGGTCCCAGGCTAGCCGCCGCAGTGCGCGCCGGCCGACCTTCAGCCGCGCGCTCTCCACTCTACCCCATTTGTCCGGCCTCGCCATCTACGATACTGTTTCACAAGCACCCATTCTGAACTCCGCTAGTCGAGTAGTGTTATGCATCTGACGCGTGGACGGTGTTGTTGTGTACCGCGCCTATTTTCTACGTGAAACATCAGATCTTGTTCACAGCATGTTTATCTATGAAAAGAACATACTGTTAAAACGAGGCTTGTATAATTTGAAACAATTTTTCCGTGTCCATCTAAATGGTTAAATAAGGCTTTTTAGACAACTGTAACTGGAAAAATATCACCCGGATTCGTAAAACACAACATTGGAAGTATGCATTAGACTTTACTATGAACTTTCCATAAATAATATTTTACCTACTTGCTACTTACTTGTTTCCACTTTTACTTCTAGTCACCACAGCTGCAGCGTTTTACTGACAAAGTACTTCTCACTATCCAAGTTTTGCATCACATTGTTATGCAGACAACATATCGAACAATACTAGAGTTGCCAACACTTTAAGATAAATAAATTTAATTGCCGCCATTTAATTATGTGGACCAAAAATCAATTACTAGCCTATAGGCAGTTCGGAATAAAGTTAGCACTCGAAAAAGCCCTGCTGAAGATCTATTTTCAGCCAATTCGTATCTTTCCGCGTGTAACGGCTAACGACGGGAAAAGTCTAACCTCCTGGCACACGTCACTTTATGTTTGCGCGTGTAAGATAAATTGTTCAGTCGATAGGTACACATATAGTTTGATAAAAAATATGTTTAGTAATAATACAATTAAATCGCTGTCGGTTGATTTTGTTTAAGTATTGTTGTATTTAAATACGAATTAACACGGAACTATGTTGTGTTATTTCGTTGCCAACCATTAAAGTGACTATCGGTAATGTTGAATTGTATGTAGTAACAGCTAGTGATATTTTTCAAAGGTTAAATATTTAGTGTTCACTTTATTCCGAACGGCCTATACTTGCTCTGCGTTTCGCGTACGCCAGATTTATTTCTGTACGGAAGAATGGAATGGTCGTTTTAGGTAAGTTGTAGGGCTTCCAAATAGGCGCGACATTCCGTACTCGTGGAAGAGTGTTTTCTTTTCTATATAGATATAATGGGCTCATGTCGAATAATTAGTTTATAAAGAAAACCGTATTTGTCGTCTAACGCACGCAGCAGAAATGTCTGAAGATACGCCTACAGCTGTACTATAGACACCAAACTGAAGGAGGCCCCACAATACTGTATTGTACTTACACATGATAGAAGATGCAGAGAATGGCATAATACAAGTAACCCGGCCCCGAAATGTCTTGTCACCGCCGTTCTTGTTCCCTTCAAACTGCACCACATTTGAAGCGCTTGAGCCCCGATTTATATTACCACAGGAGATGATTTATCGCGGGAAATCTCGACTGTTTGCTGGGTTTCAGCGTGTTCAGCTTATCAAAATATCCTTGGCTTTAGCTTGTTCGTGAAGCTGTTACCATATTTGACTGAATCAATAAGAATCCTGCTATTGTAATATATGTCTACGGACAGGAAGATTTCGCGAATTCATTGACCTGCTAGCTATGCATACTCAAGCTTTGTCTATTCGTTTCATTGTCTGCTGTTCTACTTAGTAGTAGCTAGTGTACAAATAGTTGAATCTTGAGTACGCATAAGATAGTTGATTCTAACATGCAAGTCATTGAGTTCGCGAAAATTTAATGTCTGGAAACAGAAACAGCTACGGGGTGTCAGACGTATATCAAACAATAATGTACGTTTTGAGAAACTCCAGCGTTTTAAACGGTACGTTGACAAAGTACATTTTTGCTATACTATACAGTTTTCTCTAAATATCACTACTAACAGTTTACAACAATGCAGCGAAGAGCAATTAAAAATGCTGTATACGTGCATCTTCAGTCACAGTTGGAATCACTTCCACCACCACACGTACCTTTTTGTCTGCGTAAATGCGAGCATAGCTAGTGGTCTTGGCGCTGAGTCGTTTGATATGGCGCATATTTACAACTGTTTTGTGTGTATCTTTTGCACGTCTGTGTGTGTATTTAATTACACTACGGCGCAACCAGACGCAGCACAGAGGTAAATTTAGCGCTGCCCCAGTAATACATGCTGATCATAAGAGAATACCCCGACTTTGGATGACTGTAATACGGAAACCAAACAACCCACAACTGTACAGTCAAATGAACCGTGGAGCAACAAGTTTTTTTTACCACATTTTCATACATGTTCAATGTGACCACCACGCGCAGCCCGAACCATATCTACGTGATATCCGAACTCGTTCCACACTCTAGTCACAATGTCCGGTGTTACGGTTTGGATTACGTCCGTAATTCTCGTTTTGACCTCTGCAATGGTAACCGTTTTATGGACTTCTAGCGGGCCAGTGATGAAGGGGCCGGTCACCGCCTGCTTCTCAACCAATCCAGTGTTGCGGCAAGATCTCATACTGGTATCCGCGAACAAGGAGTCAATAGTATGGCGCACCACCCTGCTGGAAAATGAAGTCTTTCGCCGCCTCTTTTGAGGAAACAACCGTAGCGTTGACTTGTCCAAAATAATAACGTTATTGTTCCACAGTTCGACTGGTCAACCAAGGTTGTAGGCTGTTTGGTTTTGGTAATAGTCATTCAAAGTTGTGGTATTATTTTCTGATCATCCAGTCTAGCGATATTAATCAGCCTGCTGAAGTGGCTGGTAGAGCCCAAGGTTAGTGGGTTGAGCCTGGGTGTAAGGAGCTCGCAGTAGCCGGCGATAACCAGATCCAGCTGTGCGACGTTCCCTCCGCAGACAGCGCGGCTGTTGCCAGGCGAGGGCGACGTTGATAAGAGGCCCAGGTTCACGCCAATGCGGTCCAAGTCCAGCTGTTATCAGCCAGCGACACAAACATCCCATCCAGGCCGTCGTGACATGAACCCGCCGTGACCACATGGTGTCGCAGTCGCGGGGAATATTCGTTAACCTCCGTGACAGCTACAACCCAGTGCCATGGATTACAATTCAACTATAGTCCATTTATACTCTTTCCACATGGCGACTTTAATGAGCAGCCTTCTACCTGGACTGCCAAACGGCGCGCATGCACATTTAATAGTGTCAGTTTCTTGTTCAAAGTTTACACCTGAAACTTATTTTTGGGGTATTCACACCTCCGTGCAGAATCTTCTAAAATGACGATGGACACGTGTAGCACACCTTTTACGCCATAGAATGATAGTAACCACTGAATGTGTCGTCTCGTAGGTCACGTTATTGACTAGATGACGCTTGTGGGGGTTTAAGGGGCCCCTGGCCTCCCTACCTGCGCTTCAAATGCCAGCTACAACTATTCCTTATCTGACGAAACTAATAAACGTGCGCAATATTTGTATAGCTATGAAAATAACTCACACTTCATATTACGTCGCTATAGTTTTAAAATTCGGCACGTTTATTAGAAACATCATTTTCGAACCTCTCAGAATGGCCAAAAAATGGCTTTTGCAGACTGTCGTATCTGGAAAAAATAACAATCGGATTCGAAAAACACAACTGCAAAAACAAGCGTTAGGCTTTGAACTACACTGCCCACAAATAAAATAATCTGGTAACCGCTTGAGGTCCCATAGGAAAAAGGATAATAGTAAAGTACTTCACGCCAGCTAAGTGGCTTGTGCGGAGAGGCGATAATACATCACGTATGTCGGTCAACGGCAACTTTACCGCTTCTGTCTCACACACACGAACACAGCCTATCTAGAGAGGCCCCTGCAGTTGGATGATTCCGTTCAGCCACCAGGTTCACTTACAGGCGAGTTATTTCTGTGTATCAATAACGTGCAGTAGTCATTGCAGAGATTATTTGCACTTTACTTGTAAATGTGGAAAACAGATTAGTATGGCTGGGATTGTCATTGATGATTACCTGTAATTTTATCGATTAGATTAGGTAAGTATTGTTCAATTTTATGGTGCTTAGTTGTAGCCTACTTGGTCGATGTTTTAACAGCTCCTTTAGGCTGCATCAGGTTTACAAACACTGCAGTACGTGCCACATTAGTTGGCGCGTAGCAGCTGCTGAGAATAGGGTGACCACGGAATGAAAACACTGACCCCGAGTACAGTAAAGGCATTCTACTAAGAAAAAAAGTATATTAAATACAAGAACCCCTCTACGCGCTATCCGCCAACTTAGGTGGTGCGCGCTGTACTCAGTTATTCAAAACCTGAACTCTGATTTGTGTTAAACACCGTGCAAAATGTCGTTTTAATCTCCCGAGTTACTTTATGTATTTTAAAATACCAACATTGAATTTAATTGAAATGTAAATTTTGTACTATCAGCTTGGTGAAACCTAACATCTTTTTGCCGTTTATTTAATTCTTTAAAGTATCGCCAGTGGAAACTATCGTTTTTAGTTTGAATATTCTTTAGTAGCTTACTATTTATTTTGCCCGTAAATTAGGTCGTTTCGGGTAACGTGGTTCAGTGTCGGAAGAAAAGCCTGGGTTTATAAGAGATCTTTATCTAAACGTTTACGAATTAATGGCTTTGCCTACCTGCGCGTTAATGGTTCATAAGTGACGGAGCTATAAGGACTAGGACGTCTTTGAAGTCCGTATCAAATGCCGCATTGAGCCAAGCGCTGAACCAGCGTGCAAGATTCCCAGCGATTCATTTTTACTAGAGGGGCCGCGGTGGCGTCAGTCAGACCCCTCGCCTCCCACCAAGGCGATCCGGGTTCAGTTCCCAGCGGGGTCGGTCCCCGGATTTTCGCTTGTGGGACTCGTCCCGGACGATGCCGCTAGTCGGCGGGTTTTATCGGAGATCTTCCGTTTCCCCCGCCCATTATTCATTCCGGTGCTACTCCATACGCATATCATGTCACTCCTCACCAGCGTTCAAGACCTCGATGTTTAGCACTGACCAAAACCTCTTCATTTTTACTAGGACCCTAAGTTGTGGAAAGTTTATAGTAAAGTTCCAGTGCACGTTCCTGAGATTCACATATTTCCGGTCAGTAAATTTTGAAGTACGGTGGTCTGAAAAGACTATTTTAGTTATGTTGGATGTCTTTTAAAAACAATATTCTTAATGAGCATGGTGTCTTAACAATAACATTCTGTTGCCGCAATGGGCTCAAGTGGAATGTCTCGCTAAAAAAAAAAGTATTTACGATCACACTACAACGCATTTGAAACGTGTGACAGGCGGTGCCGTTAACCTATACTCTATCCATTATAAGGTTGCAGCTAATTCATCCAAGTGAATGTCAATAGCATATTTGGACAACGTAAATTTCATTTGAAATTTTTAAAAATGCAAGGTAACAATGTTACGGCACAGTTAGAATGTGAGGAATCAATATATAATTTAATTGCTTTGATTTATTTCGTTAGCAATTTTTATTTATGCTGCATCCTTTGAGTGGACAGAGTATAGTTAATGGTGATAGAACTTCGATGTAATACTAATGACTTCGTTCTTTTTCTCTAAGATCTAGGACAAAGTGCAGCACAGGCGTTGTATTAAAGTCACTGTGCACTTGGACGTAAGACGTCAACAACTGTGTTGGTATTTCGCTTCGCTAGCAGCTCCTATATCAACTGCCTTGATAACAACGCATCGTGGTATGCTCTGCTCATATGTTTTCGAACGTTGCAAACAAGGTAGCTGGTGAGCACGTCTGTACTGTTGTGTTTGGCGTCACCGTGTCCAACCTCGCGACGTGCTACAGTCATATTCACTTTGCTTCGAAATATATAGGGTGTCCAGTATTCGCGTGGTGTTAATATGCGTTTGTTTCTGTACATTGTGTATACATATGCCTATTATGTTAGCTGATACCGGCTTAAACTGTGGGGCTAAGTTGTGTGTGGAAAAGCGCAGCCTACAAATTACTGTACGCAAACATTGTATTTTATTTTAAGTCGTCAGATTCTACGTTATCCATATTAGCCACGGTATGTGCACTACAGAAGACATTATAGGTCTGAATGTGTGTGTCTGAAAATCACATTTTAAAAGAAAATGCATTTGGACTGTGACAGTCGGCAGAATCACTCGTATTAAACTTTATTTTGCATACTGGAACGTTTTGCTGAATCCTTAATTTTTATGTAACTACGGCTTGACGAACTTAGTTGTCGTTTTTATTCAGTCCCGATGGCGTCGTTAATTGCCCGATTCCGAATGGATTTTGGTTTCGCATTCTGGACAAGGTATGGTTAGAGATGATGGGTTTATCGCGGGAAAACTTGACTATTTGCTGGGCTTCAACGTACGTCCAGCTTATGAAAAGATGACTGGCTTTCGCTTGTACGTGGAGCTGTTTTCCTATTTGACTGAGCCAATAATAATCCCGCTGTTGTAATATTCAGTGTATGTTATTGGTCTGCAGACATGCACGTTATGTCAGTGTTTTCAAGGCTATGTTCACACAAAAAACTTTCGCGATATACCATCATCTCTAGTATGGTGCATAACGACGAGCACATTGATAAATCAAACTCCCGCACAATGTCTAGTGTGTGACCGTCTTATCTTGTTCGTGAATTGAGCATAATGTATGAGAGTTACGGAATGTACATCGTGTCTAAGTGGATCTGGTTAGGCGTAAACTAACTCCGATTTATTCAACTCTGCTGACAAGCAGCCCATAGTTATGATTGTTGTCGAATAGAAGACATTTTTACACAGCTAAATGATTGTTGTCGAATACAAGCCATTTTACACACCTAAATATACCAGATGTAATAGTTATTTTCTATGCGTGAATATAGGCCTACGTATTTTCGCTGTTGAAGTGGTAACAAACAGGCTGGTCACCAGCGTTTACGCGAAAATGTTTATTCCTGTAAACAAAATGAACGTCGGTTGGAGGGGGGGAGTTAATGATTGTGTAATCGGTGATTATTTTCGAAATACTGGATAAGTGAAAATTGCACCGAAAGTGTGTGACTGTGGGTTTGCTTACGAAAAACTTCTCCCTTTTTCTCTTTTTTCCTTACTCTATCTTTGAAGACTGAGCTTAAGTATACATAATTTATGGCTTTGAAGGCTTAAATATCAATAATTCAGTGGTTTAGCTTCAGAAACGATTAACTACTGTAACGTTTATTGCTGCCAATCAGTACTTTCCTGCAGATAAGAGTTCCATGTTTGAGCACCGTGTTCTGAACCAACAAGTTAACATATACGAAATTTGTTGTTGTTTGTCACCCACCCTACGCAAAAGTTACTACCAGGCAATATATTATATACGTATTAATTAATAACACCTGGTTTTGAGGAATTATTTCTATAATTTCGAATGTCCAAGTAATGCAATTCCCAGTAGACGCCATTCCAAATATACGACTCTTGCACAGGGACGTTGATACGTAAGGAAAACTGGACATAGTTATGCAACATGGAACCAACTACTAGATTTTTGATAGCACTTGGCTCCCTACTGCATAACTGCGTTCAACTGTTGCTGGGAATTTTTATTTGCATGCATGAGTTTTGTTTTCGTGTATGGAGGTTAAGGCCTCGCTCTTTAGTTTTGCAGTGGTTTTGAAAAAATATGTATTTTTTTAACTCAAGTTAATACATGTATCTAAAATTTGTTCGTACAGTTCTAACACATACGATAGTTTGTAACTGAATTTTTCTGTTGCAAAACACCAAACGGATTTTTAAATTTTTGCCCCTGAAATCTCACATCATATATTTGTAACAGCACGTCAAAGTAGCAATTTGTCAATTTTCGCCACTTACCCAAAGTAAATCTATTCAAACAAACCGAATGAAATAATTTTGAATGGAATTTAGTGTATTAAGCTACAGAATGGCGTCTTTGTTATTTCACATAAGAATTATTTGATAAAAATAAAGATACTCTTGAGAGATGCAGTGTTGCTATGAATTTTCAGTATTTTATTTAAATACAAACGAGAAAAGCTAACAAATGCTTTCGTGTACCAACCCATTTTTCAGTCCCTTAGGTTGGGTTGGCAAGAAATTTCATGGTCTCATTTTCAGTAATATGGTTTATCACAAGAAAAGAAAAAGAAGCTGAAACGTTTAAATTACCGCAACTTCTGCTGCACAAATCATATCCATCCGCTGATGTTCGTTGTATGCAGGGCGTTGTATCAATGGTCACAGAACCGTTGTTGATTTTTTTTCCACTGATATGTTTGTATGTGTCACGTTTGCTCGTTTACTGTTCCTCGTCACGTACAAGCTGCTATAAGATTTCAACTTGTCGATCGTTAAATTTTGTTTAACGCGCAGTTGCGAGCTCGGGTGGTTTAGCCCTGAGCTCTAAAAGCACCTTTTTATTACCTGCGAAGCTTTTTCGCACTTCATAAATTTTTTCTTTAGTTTGATGCAATGTCGATGTGAGTCGCTTAAGGGCGCGGTATACCGCAATTTTCATCACCATTTTTTTATTTTGTATTTGTACCAGATATTTTTTTTCTTATTTTAGCCACAAATTTTTACTAAATTTGGCTCTTGTGAATTTTTTTTATCTCTCATAGTTTTCGCATAATGGCTTGTTAAAGTCATATTTTTGCATGTTTCCGTTTTAACGACTACACTAAAACCAACTGATATACCAAACTCAAAAAAATCACAGTCGATAAAGACATTGCAGGCTACAATGACATGCTCATAAAATTTAAGAATAAAAATTACTTGAATTTTAAAAAATTGCTGAAACTGAAAATAAAAATTTAAAAAGTTCAATATTTAAAAAAAATACAAATAACTTGCCGTATCAAGGGGTGCACCGTGTAGATTTCGTTTAAAACGGGAATTTCCGCATTAAGGATTCTCGCTCTCGTTTGGTTTGTGTTTGTATGTGTATGTGAAAAGTAGCCACTCGTCGCATACCAGCCTAACTATTAATTTTATAGGTACAGTTTACTGATGAAATATGATTCTACAGTGATAAGTAGACCTACGCAAAAAAAAAAAAACGTTACGTTATGGACCTAAGTCTAGCCGAACCTGCCCTCATGTTACCTAACCTAATTTTTTTTGTAGAAGTACTTCTAATCACTATAGAACCATGTTTCGTTTATAATCTATACCTCTAATATTATATGCGTGTGTGTTTTGTTTTTGCTCGCAGTTTTCAGGGTACGCTACTGAAAGCAGTGCGGGCCCCACAGTGATAAGCGTAATCATGGCATATTATGTATTGTTTCTACACTAGGGCTCTTATACTTCAGTTGTTGACTTGCAAATACTGAAAAAAAAAAAGTACGGTAATGTAGGAACAGTGCACATTACTTGATAGACGACAAAATTCTTTGGTATCCGTTTCACCAGTTTTCTTACCAGGAGCTTTGGTCAAGGTTAGTTCAAAGAAGTGTGCATGGTGTTCGAGCCCACTGTAAAAGAAATGCAGAAATGTGTATGGGGGAAAAAGGGGGGAGGCGTTTTTTTGGGGGAGTTTATGCAAAAATTTTATTTTAATAATTTTTAAGTTTGTACGAGGTATTGTTTGTTTTGTAGATATATATTGTGACCATTTTTCACAGTAATGAAAAGTTATAGCTTTCATAGTTTTTGTATAATGGCAAGTAAAAGCGAAATTTTGCATAAAACGGTTTTATACAAGAAACGAAAACCAGTTGACTTACAGAAACTAAATAATTCCCAGTGAACAACTTTGTTCGCGGGCTACAACTGGACATGTATAAAAACATTGTATTGCAATTTTTTTGTATTTAAAAAATACACAAAGGTGGCATTTTTTGTTTCAAATTCAGTAATTTTTAAAAATACAGAAAATATTCAATTCGGTTTTTCATGCATGTCCAGACGTATCCCGCGATACTGATTTTCAGTGGGAATTTTCTCATTTCTGTATGTCAGTTGATTTTCGTTTCTTGTATAAAACAGTTTTATGCAAAGTTTGGCTTTGACACGTCTTTATACGAAAACTATGAAAGTAAGAAAATTTTCATTACTGTAAAAAGCGTCACAACATATGCCTATAAAACAGTCACGTACAAATATAAACATTATCAAAACAACTAAAATTTTGCAGGAAGCCCCCCCGCCCCCCTTAACGTAGCTTTGATTCGGACTCGTATAAATGAACAGACACTTAATAGGTTAACGGTTAACTGTGTGACATAATGGTATTATCGAGTTGTCTTGTTCATCTTGGCAATCACTCACTGCAGTCCTTGGTCTGGGTTATGATGGGTCTGCGCCGGTTCTGTTCAGAAGTGTGTACGTGCAGATTGGTTGTGCGAGCGTTGTACATACAGAGTGAGGATTGTTTTACCGGATGCTACCAGTTCGATTCTTGTGAGGATATAAATGCGGCGACTAGCTGGCAGTGAATGGCGAGTCAAGGCGGCGAGAAGTGATTTACACCAGAGGCGCCGTCGTAGTGTTGTCTGATGCGCACTTGACTGGCTCTCAGACTATTCGTCTCCGACCAAGGCCCTAAGCATCTTTTGCGCCACTCCAATCCACGCAACATTGCCCGCTCGAACGTAATCTGATGCCGCAGTTGGCGACTTGGCGTAGTGGCTATTGAGCATTCACCTCCCGCACCAAGGCGATTCCCGGCGGGGTCTGTTTCCGTATGTGGGAATCGTGCTGGCTTATCAAAACCTCTTCACTTCGAACGTAATTTCGTGAAGGAATATCTTGTGCAACGTGGATTTGGAACGAGATAGACTAGAACGTGTGCTATATTTCGGCGAGAGGTGCTTAACTCGCAGGAAACGAAGGATTATGTTGGTCGTTATGTTGTGGTCACTTGACCGACTGTGCACTTGTAATAGAGATTGGAGTACATCATAATTGAGCTGAGCGAAGAATAAGTTGGAGCTTCATATAAGCTAGCAGTCCAAGGGCGCGTTTTTCTTTTAATTAGTCATATACCGGGACTGAGAACTGACATAGGAAAGGAATGTTTCACGAGTTCAAGGACAAACCTGTTAGAATCCATTGCACTATGTTTACTCAAGCACCAACCTAGCGAGGTGGCGCAACGATAACACGTTGGACTCGCATTCGAAAGGTCACGGGTTCGATCCCAGCTCCAGCCATCCTAATTTCGGTTTTACGTGGTTTCTCGAAGTCGCTCTCACAAGGATCGTTGAATACACGAATTTCTAATTTTACTAAATAAAACTTTTTATAACATTTTCATCGCTTAAGCGTTTGATTGAAAACTGAATATCAATATTTTGGTGTAAGTTATGGGTGTTAAATACAGACACAATCAAGCTACCTGTCTCCTTCAAGGAGATATGTGCGGTAATGTTTTAACATGATTGTTTTGATATTTTATCATGAGAGTTAATATGAGAAATCTCTTTGAAGTTTAAACCCTGCGTCGTGTAAAAGTTTGCTTATACATTTCCCAGTTTTAACGTTTCACTATGTATTATGTTTTCGGTACTTTTTCTGTCATCCATTTACAATACTAACAAAGTTTCAGTTAACAACAGTTGGAAAACGGTTTAAAATTTCCCGAAAAGCAATACACGAACAGATTTAGAAAATAAACCACAGTTATTATTTTAACATGCATTATGCGATAAAGGTTGGATTTGGCATTGCTTATCGAGAAAATGCAGTGAAACAGTTCCTTGTTAACAAAACAAAGATAAATTCTTTGCGTGTCGAATGATCATAAGCCGAGAACAATTTAAGAGCACTTGTAATGAAGAAAAGTACGTGAACCAGCTAATATTTTTATTTTATTATTTTTGTTATTTTGATCCAAAATTCTTTTACGAGGTATTTAAAACTTGCTTAGCAGTTTGCCACATGTACAGAAAATATTAAAATAAATACTAATTCTGCTGTAAATCGTAATGTCATGTAGGTCTGATGATGCAACTTACAATTCGCATACATCAGCGAGCAAGTGAAGGCGTAAATGGACACTTGCTTCCAGGCTGCGACTCCGCTCTGTTTGTTCTCCGATGAAACAAAATTAAATACAGAAGCACTGCTACACCCCGTATTATGTTATTACAGGTAATTGTAGCAAACATATGTGACTGTTACTAAGCCGTTATATTTTACATATTCTCTCGAAAAAAATGTACGCAATATTCGTACAGGTTTGTCGTTTTTTGTTGATGTGGTTTTTTTATTAATCGCCTAGAAAATACAAACATACATGGTATATAAAATATTTAAACTTTATGAGTATAATACTATATAAGAAACAACGCCTCGAAGTTTGTCGTGAACTGTAAAGTCAAATAGGCTACTTAAGTTGTCTGTTGTTTATTGGTTTTAACTTAACCGTGTATCTATATACCTAGTAGCACCCCGCAGCCTGGGGACTTCTTAAGGGCGACATTCTTGCGGGGGGGAGGGTGGAATTATAAATATATTTACATATCTGACGGCAAAATCTCGTCCACTTAATTGCGACACAAGATATCATGCTTAACAAATGCATCGTCCTGGGTAAATGTTTGCTCATAAATTCGGCAAATATCCTATTATTTAGGATTGTTATTTTGTAGTTTTTCCATACTGACTTTCAAAATCGTGTGGATTTCAATTGGAGTTTTAGCGTTTATTTATCTACCACGCGCCGTTCAGTAATTCTTTAGCATGTAGAAAGTCTAACAACAGTAACAATTAAGCAGGATACGAAACACAAAAAGTTCGTATTTTATGTACTCTAAAACATTGGATGTCCTGGACTTATAAAAGCATCTGGCATATTTTATCACTCTATTTCTCTAATGACGCGGCTTGTTGGCAGCGGGTTTTGTTTTTGGCGACTGCCCGCGACCTTGCTCGACGAAGCTGGTGTCGCGCGGTTCAATTGGTAGGCTCCGTGTTTGGACCGTGACGTAAACCTAGTTGGCTCGCAAACACCCGCCGAGTGCCTGAGGAAACTTCCTGGGTAGCACTTCTTGTATCCTACGTCTGTTGGAGGTCGCCCTCTGCACCTTCGGCTTCGTTTACTGTCTGTTGTTCTCATCATTTGTTGGCTCTTCTTCCTCAAAATACAAGCAAAATGTTGGCATTGCCAGACGACTTTTGATTGAAATTCTACCATTTTAATTAGATCATACTGAGAGAAAAACTGTTTTAAGTTAACCAGGTTTTCGCTAGGTAAACCTTATGATCCGTTGTATAATTTAAAAGGGTGTTATTGCTAATTTTCAAGAAAACAAATACATTTTCAAAGGTTTGTTATTATGTTTTACAGTGTAATAGGTAATCACCCAATTTATGTACATTTGATAACATTATGTTCTGTTTTTAACATGCATCCAATTATTTGTCATGTACGGTTAATAAGAGGGCGTGGTGCATTATTCAACGCTAAAAGCAAACATCTATAACTGTAGGTTTCGTAAAGCCAATTTGCGAAAATTAAACAATAGCAATCCTAGACAACAGTTTTAACCAACGTTTTAAACAAAGTAGTTTCCAATGTTACGAACTTCTGAGGCACATTCTCTGACGCCGCCGGAACCTCGTGCATTTAACTGTGGCGCAAGAGATCACGCGTAACGAATTAGTAATTTTGAATAAGTATGTACTAATAAAGTTGGCAAATACCGTTATCTAGGATTGTCATTGAGTATTTTATCAATATTGGCTGTAAAAATGTATAGAAATTAGTTGATGTTTTCAGCATTTATTTATCTACAACGCACTCTTTAAGTGTTCAGAAAATGTACTCTCTTACAAAGAAGTAAAAGAAAAATATCCATAAATCTTCAATAATTTACTAACATTTAATTCGACAGTTCTATCGTTAACCGTATTGTAAGTTAACCGAAAATTATTTAGTAGTACATTAATGGAATACAGATTTTCTTTGTCCAACTTTTATGTTTAGATGATGGTCTGCCGCCGGGTTTCTTGATATAAGCGAGTGAAATATTTATGTAAGAGTCAAAGATGTTATTATCCCATTAGTGAATATTTGTCCATTGTTTTGTTGATAAAAAGCGCAGTGTATCGTATCAGCAGTATTCTTTTCATGGCACATAATCTCCAACCCGGGAGGCTTCACTTGTTTTACGCAATGTGGTCAGCAGTTACGTTGACTGTGGTTTTGTATGCTTTGTGAGTATTTCTGTAATTTACTGGAATTTGCACAGTGTTTCCGGTAACACTCTCTTTTTCTCGTTTTTTGTTGTAGCCCTGTAGAATCTTCTATGCACGAGATGACTGTTGAGGCCACGTTGATCTTGGAACTCATCGTATGAAATTGCCACCATACATGAATCTTGCTTCAGTCAGTGTCTAAGCGTGGTCATGTTCCAAGGCTAGCTATGTTCGTACCGCCTATACACTTTGATCACGTGGTCGGTTTTGTGTTGCAGGGACCGACCTCTAGAGACGTGGAATTCACGGTTCTATGGTTGCTGTCTGAATCAAACTTTGATCTGGGCTGTCTGTGATTGGGTTCTTGTCAAGTTGTTGATCTGTCATTTGTTCTAGAGTCTTCCAGGATGTTTCTAATAATGCGTCACACAATCGCAAAGCTGAAATTTTTCGGTCTCTACCTAGATCTATTACTCCAGATTTTCTTCCTCGTCTCTCATACCAGTTCTGGATCCAGCCCCCCCCCCCCCAACCTCCAATTGTTTTTTATGTAGGCCTATAGTTTATCCTTAAAATATTGCAAATTTTTGAAACTTTTTTGTTTACGAACCTTCTTAAATAGCATTATTTTGCACCTTAAATACAAAATTTTTACTGGGAGAACCCCCGGACCCCCTTTCTCTGACTGGGGTGTGGGCATAGCTACTTTTTTAGGGAGGCACCCCCCCCCCCACACACACACACACACAAACAAAATAAACCCTAGAGCTGAATCTGCCCTTGTCTGAACCTGCTGGTTGATATGTACCTACTTTAGCCCTACCAGTATAATTGTTCCACATACACCGCAAATCATTGCTAAATGCCGCTCGCCGTTGAACACTTCGCAGCTGATTCCTGTTTGGTCCATCTTTCATGACCCCCACGAAACTTTCGCATTAACTAGTGTGTTTCTGTTAAACGCTACATGTTTCGTTTCTTAAGACATGCAGATCTAACCACCGTGAACTAGCCGGTTTCGTCCTGGTACCGTTGTGACCTTGATTGCGCACAATGTTCTGTAGAGTGTGATGGGCTGAAAAAAGAAACACCAACAATGCGAATTTTACAAAATTTCAGAGAGAATAGAAATGTGAGAAATGTAGTGAATGAGATAACACGAGCATTTTTTTTTTGAGTTCGTGTTAAGGCGAAATGGGGGTTTGTATAGTAAATTTTAGAATGTACGATGTTTTAGCTAAGGCGTTAAACGTCATTCCTGTTCAATTGTGCGAGGGACAAATGCAAGACCTTCGCCCATACGTGGGCCTACGTTCTTTTATGTATGCCTAGACTCTGGCGTACATATTTTACGCACACGCATACGATGCAGCGCTTTTCAGCTTTTGTAGTGTTTGCGCTGTGTGTTGTGGTAAAGTCGGGCTGCTTCAGTTCTTTGCCGGCAACAAATTTTGCGCTATACTTTGGAGACGATAATGTTAGTGGCAAAATGTACGATGACATTTTACTTGCACAATGTGACAACATAGCACGAAGTAAGTCTCCGCTTGAGTTCCATATATGTCTTGCTTATCTCAGTATGGGTGGTTCGCTATTAAGGCCATGATCTTTCATTTATTTCAAACAATTGCAAATTACTTGAATATGTTTTAAACAAATGCTTTGAAAAAAATTGAGACTGTACAGTCATACGGTACACAATTCTGCCAGAGCGTTTTTAAAAATAATGTACAGATTGATATAGAAAATTATTTTGCTTCATTTTGGCTTATTTTGACAACAAAATATGGTCTATTTCAGGGACCAAAATCTAAAAATCTCTTTGGTGTATTGCAACAGAAAAATTCTGATACAAACGATGATATATAAGTGTTAAAATTGTCAGAATGAATTTTTGATGTATGTATTAATTTCCGTTAAAAAAAAAAAATATTTTCGAAACCACTGCTAAACCAAAGAGCGAGGCCTTAAGTCGGCACTTTTAAAGAGTGCTATACAGCACACTAGATATCGTGTCTGAGGTAAGGACACTGGCAGGCGATAAGAGCCAGACTGGCTCGTGCGTCAACAGCCGTATCGCCTTTATGTGCGGGCCGCGAAAAACTGCGAACAGTGCAGCGTTTCGTCCGTTGGCTTGCCCCTATGGGACTTAAAGCGGTGACCCTACCTTTTTATTCGTGTAATGTGCAAAATAAAGTCCAGCGCATGTTTCTCTATTTTCGTTTTACGATTCCGGTCGGTAATTGTTTACATGACAGCAGTCCGAAAAAAACTTTTATTTTTTTATTTTTCCGCATTTTGAGGTGCCGGAAATCATGTTTTTAGCATATCTAAAAAATAAAAGTAGAGGAGCATAGCTTTAAATGAGTTTTCTTTTCGTAGATAACGCCATCCAACGCACGTTTAGTAGTAGGCCTAGTTCTTGGAATAACTTTATTCTAAAATGCTGCAGCAATGCTCGTGCTGGAGCTGTATAGGACTCTTAAAAAACCTTCATCTCTAGGTGGTCCAGGTCTTAGACGTTAACTTTGGACTACAGTACAATGTATACACTTCATCTCTTAGGTTGCTTGTTGCTTTATTTACGTTAAAAAGTGGAAGTAAACTATGAATTGCCTGAAGGAATAAAAGTAACTAAGGTTTTAGAATTGCTCACTTTATCGTCAACCAACTATACTACTGTTTTGACCATATTATGGGCGGAGGTTCAACTCCCGAGCAGTCCAAACATTATTATACGTTTACTCCACGTAACGTACAATAATACCTTGACATGGCGCGCTAGAAGGGATTTACTCTGTCCTGTGTTGCTACTTTGTGCGTGCCAAACGTCGCGCACCAACATTTCGTCTGCAATTTAGCCCAGGATTCTTGGGGTGCGCCTATTATACGGTCATTTCTGGACATCCTGTATAGTTACTTCTGATTGCTTGGGCATCTCTTGGATTAATTTGTTTGGTCAAAGAGTTGAATTTTTCACCAGTAACTACACAGCCTAATGTTTTACATGCGAAGTTGGCTGCGGAAAATTCTCTCAGGCCGTGTTGGTTACTTGATCAAGGAACACGTGGTCATGCCAAAGCAAGCTATGAAGAAATCCACAAACAGCAGTCTCATTTTATTCCTCGCCGAACAGGAAGTCGGCTATTTGCCACAGATTGTTTGTTTGCCAGATTTTTCTTCAGCCTCCCCCTCTCCTTTCACAAAGGTCCTCATTATTACTATTTTTTATTTCGATTTGTTTTAATTGTTAGCTATTTGTGTGATTATGAGCGTTTGGCATTCTTGTGTTAGGCTCACGCGTGGTCGAATTCAAAAGTAAGCTCAGTGGCTGAGGTGATCAGTCCACTCTAATGAGTTCCTGTGTTGGATTACAGATCAGATGTTGGTGATAACACGGTCTTGGACCACATCGTTTTTCCACAATCTGTAACTATTCCGAGAATATCCTTGCTGCTCACCATAGTGTCTTTGTTAGCACTCAAACATGTGGCCTAACTTTTGCTTAGGTATTTGGATAGTACAGTTAAGAGATACGGACATGTTAGGAAAAGCATGATGGCCTAAAGAACCTTACGTTACCTCCGTATAATAGAAAAAGGGGATGACCTATTGCAGTGGGGAAAAAACAATTGGACGAGGATAAGCAAGATGACATGAGAGAAGATCAATATGACAGAGAAACGTTGACAAGAAGTTGTGGAGAAACGGCCGAAAGAGCTGTAAACAACTCGTAAAAAATTAGACAGTGACACCTCTTCGGCTACTTTCGTGAAAATCCATTTACTCTGCTTCATCCCATCCCTTCAACTTCTACTGCCACCCCCCCCCCTTTCACACATATTTTTCATCGCCTTACTCCTTCTCCGTAACATAGTGTAGCTAACATAACACACAGAACTACGTATTAAGCGCTGTATCCTAGCATTTCAAGTACTACAATCGAAACGATATAAAATTAACGGATGTCCGTAATACGACACGTCCTTCGTCCTTTCTGCATTCATTCACGTATGGATAATGCTTGCTTCCACATCCGGAGTGTATTTATTGGTACATGGCCTTGTGAGGGAGCATGCCAGTCGGAAACGGCCTTAAACCCTGTGGTTTTATTTTTATATTTGCACCAGTTATTAATTTTTTTCTTGTTTTAGGCACAAAATGTGACTAAATTTTTTTCTGATGAAATCTTTTATCGCTCATAGTTTTTGCGTAATGTCTCGTTAAACCCAAAATTTGCATGTTTCCGTTTTAAGGACGACACTAAAACCAACTTACCAAACTGAAAAAAAAATCAAAGTAAATGACGCTGTTGTAGGTTACAAATTCAGCTATGTTAAACCACAAAATATAATATTTTTGTATTTTTAAAAATATTTTTGAATTTTTCAAATATTTATTTTAAATTCAGTATTTTTATCTAAATAGGCCTACAAAAAGTTATTATCCTTTGTTTTAATGTACGAGATAGTATAGCCTGCGACGCCTTTAACCACTGTGAATTTTTTTCAGTTTTGTATGTCAGTTGGTTCTAGTGTAGTCCTTAAAACGGAAACATGCAAATTTTGGCTTTAACAAGCCTTTACGCGAAAACTATGAGAGATAAAAATTTTCATAAGAGCAAAATTTAGTCCCATTTTGTGTCTAAAACAAGAAAAACAATATCTGGCACAAATAAAAAATAAAACCATTGTAATGGAAATTGCTGTACACCGCTCCCTTAACGTCCTAGAACCTGCAATGATCATTATGCTAGAATCACATTAGTGCGACAGACATGACGCGAAGGACGCTATGCGGCACTAGAAATTATCTTTATTGTGTGCAGTAGTTTTGCTGCCTCGTGACAAGTATTAAAACATTATTACATGTAAATACAGTAAATAGTCCCTTGCCACTCTATACTGTTCACTTGTATGACAGCCGTTGGTGTTTACATTACATTATTTTTGTTTATTTTTACTATATTTTCAGTGCTCACTGGCAGTCCACGTGTGAAAGTAAGTCACGTTTGAACAAAAACCTTATAAGCTTATTACGTATAACAAACTAAAATCGTTTGTAAAATAAATTTTAAAAAAAATACCATTTACAACCAAATTATCAGTTTAACCAACATTTTAATACAAAACGAAATTGCTCGTCGCGAATAGAATAAAACACGTTCCCTTCAAAAATCACGTCGCGCACGCGATTTTTTTCGTGCTGACCTCTTATATCAGAAGCCTTGACGCTGATTGGCTGAAAAGTTGTTTCATTCGCGTCGCGTGTGTCGTGCCATTGTGATTCCAGCAATATTGAAGAGATAGTGTAAACACTTGGACAGCTGTTAAACATTTTACGGTTGTGAATTTTCTAAACAGATCGTCCATACCATCATCAGCCAAAATGGCGGTGCCTTTGTATTTATACTGCGATGAAAAATCACGTCGGTTTAACAAAGTTTTATTGCCCGAGCAAAGTACATATACTAATGCCAGTTCCCAGGCACTGTACATTTTTTTATGTTGACCAGGGTCACAATTTTTAGTCACGGTGTAAATTTTTACCTCTATCCTTCTCGACAATCGTGAAGTCGGTCGTATATACGTTTGGATCAAACTCCTTTTGCATGGCTTTTCGGAGTATGTTTTTTTTTTTTTTTTTGTGATAACGGTGCTCCAAATAAATTTTGCAGTAAATTTCATTTCTAGAAAAGACTATCATATGAAATTAAGTATCTTTTGAACGTAATATTAAGATAAGTCATTATTAATACATCTATGCGAATTAAAATTGTTAAATAGTTATACAGAAATTAATGTGCAAAGTTAATAGTAGTATTTTATTTCTCTCTTTCCCCTGTAACACTCTGTGATCAGAATCTGGACCGTGCAGCAAATCCATTCCAGTTACACACAACAGAGCTATTTCGGCCGATTCGACTTTGTGCCAGGTTGTGCTGCTAATTCCGATGCGTCAATTCTACCCCGACAAGTTTTCGTTAGTTTTAGTGTGGTCAAAGTGTTTTTTTTTTTTCTCCATAGGTCCTGACTATGTCCCTCAAAACCTCTGCGGGGTTACATATCAGACCTCTACATCGCGACGGTGGCATTTTGAAGGTGTTTGTGGTAGTCACGAGGTCAGCTTGGTTTAAGGCAACATTTCAGCTTGAACCTTTTAAAAAGTAACTCGATTGAAGTTTTCGAGCGTGCTGTGTAAGGCATGATAGCGGCTTCTCAATTTGTTTAGCTCGTTATTCCTGCTGGAAAACAGAGTAAACTGCTGATAGACGAAACACGCCAACTATGATAACATATAAACGCTGGGTGTGACAAATGCTACAATGAAGTGTAACTTTACGTTCAAAGTATTGAACAAAGAAGTGTGAAACGTAAGATATATAAATAAAATAGGATGCCGCGGCAGCCGAGTGGCCAGACCACTCGCCTTCCACCATGCCGATCAGGGTTTGATCCCCGGCAGGGCTAGTCCCGGATTTTTACCCTGTGAGAAACGTGGCGGACGTTGCCGATTTTTTTTAGGAGTACTCAGTTTCCCCGCCCTTGCATTCCGTCGCTGCCCTGTCTGTTGGTCTCATTTACGTCTGGCCATCCAGGTTGGGAGTTAGCGTTGGTATTGCCATATCTATACCGTAGTGGGAATCTTTGCTGGAACGATGCAAAAAAAACCTCATATCGACGCTAGGTCCTTTGGACTTCATTGCGGTTTATTTTGTATTCAATTTAGTATTGCGGGTTACAGGTATCTAGGCGCGTGTAAAGGTTTGCCATGTTTTACACTCAGCATCGATCTACATTAATTTTCAACGTCATGTTTTTATTTTTATATTTGTTTCAGCATTTTTTTTGGACAGTTTTGCTCTTATGAAATTGTTTAATCTCTCATAGTTTTTGCGTAGTGACTTGTAAACGTCAAAATTTGCATTTTCCGGTTTTATACATGCCAATAAAACCAGCTGAAAAAAAAAATACAGCGAATTAGGATATCGACTACAATGTCTCCTATATAAAAATAAAAAATTAAATATTTTTGTATTTAAAAAATTTCTGAAATTAAAAATTAACGTTGTAAAAATTCAGAAATGTTTCAAAAACATAAACAATGTTTTATTTTTATATAGGAGACGTTATAGCCTACAACATTGTTATGCATTGTATTTTTTTACAGTTGGTTTTAGTTGTGTTTTAGATTTTGTTTTATTCAGTACAAGAAAGTTGCTTTTCGCTCCTACAGAACTCTTATGAGAACAGTCTATATTGTACTGCAACCGAACAGGGTTGTGAACCTCTTTTACAATAAAATTACGGTACCTACAACAAAACTTTTAATTCTATGCATTTTCATAGAAAGTAGTCTCCAAATAAATCGTAAAAACACAATAAACGTGCGAGCGTTAAAGGTTACATGTGCATTGACATACATACACATTTGAAAAGCCAAATGTGGTACAAGGTTGTAAAATACGTTAGTGCACCAATATTCTTCTCACATCCTGTGCAATGAACGTCATACATTTACATTATTTAGTGATAAAAGTACAATAAACTACTAGTTTTGAGGCCATTGTCCGGTAAGCGATTACATGGCTTTTTGCTGCAAGTCTGCGAAAATACTGATCAGCTTATCTTCGGCTTACTTATAAAGCCTTGTAAGTCCATTCCTTAAAGGAGAGAAAAAATCAATTTCTAGTCATGCTACGCCATAGATAAGAGTTTTTTTTTTAATTTGAGCATAGAAGAATGTTAATGCACTGTAGACTTGCAAGTTTTAACACTAAAATCGCCATGAAAATTATCATCGAATTCACTTGGAACATAAACTTGAAAAATCTGGCTTAACGAGGGTTTAGAGGTAAGCTGACGTTGTGTGAATTAATAACTGGTGGCACTATAAAAGTTATTTATGGTTGTTTTGAATACCTTAGATGCCATTAATAGCCAGAGGATACCGCATTATAATTCACTGCTTTTGCTGGAAGCATGATAGGTAAATCAGGGATACTCGGGCATAGAGCCATCAGTAAGCCTGTACACCAAAGGAACGCGACGTTGCAACGGCAGTGAAGGTTCTTGTTGTAATGTCGCACTAAAATGATGTGCCGGGTTTGTCACAAATGTGCTACTTACATAACCAACCCTTGTGTTTGGTCGACGTATAGGCCTATCATTGATATTTTCATATGAAGTTACAAGAATTCAGTCAGGTTTGTGCCATGAGATTGTCATTTACCAGTTCAGTTTCTTAAACTAGTTATCTTAGTTTTAAGATTTTCGTTCATGGAAAATGTTTCCCTTCGTCCAGTGATTTCGTTTAAGCCAAACATTTGAAATTCCTATGCTACTTTTATTATGTAGCTTTCATTTCCGGAGAGAAAATAGATTACGTAATATAATATGCAGAACCATTCAACCAACTTGGACCAGTATTTGTCATTTAGCAGTAAGCAATGCTAGCAGTTACTTCAGGACACCTGTTACGGACGTTGGACCAGTAAAAATTCAAAATATAATGTGTGTGCCAAACATTATTCAACTTTTACACATAAGATAACATGTCATTTCCCCGAATAAAAAAAATAGGTCCAATAGTTTAGCATAATCACTTATCAAAATCGCAAAATGGTAGTTGCGGTGTAGCCAAAATAATAAAAAATAATTAACTTGCAGAAACAAGACAATTCATAATAATTCTTAATGATGTGAGCTACTTCAAGACACTTTTGTAAACACAAAGCGATACATTTTTGTATTTTAAAAAAAAAATTGATTAAAATTAGTAAATTTTTGCATAACTTTGACTTTTTGCTACTGCTGAAATTTTCAAAACTAACTTTTGTCAACCATGTCATAAAATGCATTGATACACTAACTATCAGTTACTGTAATTTTGAATTTATTAGTTAATTACTTTTTTTTTATTTTGGTTACACCGCAATGACCATTTTGTGACTTTGATGAGCGATTATGCAAAAACTATGGGGCCTATTTTTTTATTTATTTTGGGAAATGACGCGTTATCTGATGTGCAAATGTTGAACAGTGTTTGGCACAAATATAAAAAAATTAAATATTATGGGTCCAACGCCCTTAAATACCGTCACCTGTTGTTCGCACCGACGCAGCGCAACCCAAGTGCAGATCAAGTTAAACGGGTCTACTACTGCATGCGTGTACGTATTTAATTCCAGTGCAGCGCAGCCAGACGCAGTGCAGGTGCAAATTTCGAGTTGCGCTCATAAAAGGTGATGTTTAGAGATGATGGTTTATCGCGGGAAAAGTTGACTGTTTGATGGATTTCAACACACGTCCAGCTTACCAGAAGATTACTGGCTTCAGCTTGTACGTGGAGCTGTTGCCCTATTTGACTGAGCCAATAAGAATCCCGCTATTGTAATATTGGATGCCTGGTATTGGTCTGCAAACAGCTACGTTGTGTCAGTGTTTTCAAGGCTATCTTGGCACAAAACTTTTTTTCGCGATATACCATCATCTCTAGTGATGTTTAATCGGCCCCCTGGCCTGTTTAAACGCATTACGCAATTGATTGCTTTGGAGATAATGCCTAGTGGTACGTGAAATTCGCGGTTTCAATGAACTGTCAGCTAGACTCCACAATCCTATGTATATTCCATCTCGTGTTATCCGTTCATTCTCTGTCAAACCTGTGCGTAATCGCAGTTAGCCTGTAACAAGTAAAGCGTAATTCCTTCCACGTTTTAATATAAATGTGTTATTGGCTAAGCGTTTTCAAGGACGTATCTGGAAATCTGTGATCCAATCGGAAAGTGACAAAAATTCACATGCGTTTGAATTCCAGCTCATCCTGAAACGAATCCGCTGATTTCACATACCTCTTATAATGCCTATAGAAAAAGAAAGTGTATATTATTTCTCAGCGATTCCTGTAATGAGTCTAGACAGTTGACCGCAGTTAGAATTAGTTAATAGGCTTTTTTTGTAGGTGCGCGTTAGTAATGTCGATAACTTGGTTTTTAAGTTTGATTCTTGTATTTTTTTTTTGTTCAGCTTTGTACGTAATAAGCACTGTAAAAGTATTGAAGTCTGAATTATAAGTGATATTAAAAGTATATTGCCACATTACATTGTATTGAGGAGTTTTCTTCTGGAAGTCATGCTGTTGTTCTGGATGACGTTCCTGATGCTACTGCATGGTTGCGAGGATCAGGACAGTTTGGTATACTATTTCGTGACTAGTTGCTGTTACAGTCGGAACATTCGTCACGCCAAACGATCTGTGTCGAGGTTAAACTGCAATAGAAACTGTGGCACGAGATACTGAAGCGCTTGCAAAAAAATACCGGTAATGAGCCATGTCACGCGAAATAGTTGAGCTTTCAAATATTTTCGAATAAAATTGCGTGTTTTCTAATAAATATGCCTGACTCCACTTTTTGAGTAATTACACTCTCTCCTGACCTTGGCATGAGGATAATATCAGATGATTGTTACCGCTTACATTGAAAGAGCTCGAGGTAACGTAAATTCAAGGTGTCTATGTGCCTTTCCCTGTTAGATCTTGGAGGTCCCCATATATCGGAGAGTCTTGAGTCACGTTCAGTTAGGACATGTTCTTCAATACGCACGAATTACGTTGTTACCTATCAGTTTTGAGCCCAGCGGGTTAGATTATTTGGCATACTGTTTCGCAATAGAAGGCAAACAACACGTAATTGTTCACCCACTATTATTGATGACGGACTTGATTGTTTAACTGTTACATGTGAAAATCGAAAATCATGATTGTGCCCAGAGCAACTTCGGAGTGACTGTCATCCCAAAAACTATTGGCACATCCACATTTTGTAAACTTGCTAGGATGCAGTGGCGGATTTAGGAACGTATTTGGGGGGGAGGGTGGGGGTGGCTTACGTGACTTCATGAATTGTAAAAAATTCCAGCCATCTCAACAGTATGGTTGTTTACTTTTACAGAACATTAAAAATAACATACATACAAGTTGGACACATTAAATGAACTTGGTTCATCATAGAACAAAACTCAGGTTTCCTTGAGGCGACTGGACATACTTTCGCTACATAATGTTGAAAACGATTTTGAAGGGGGCGTCAGCCCGGTAGCCCCCTCCCCCTTAAATCCGCTACTGCTACGATTGCCGTAAATTCCAGTCAACCAGACACCAGTGATTGTTGATAGACATACAAAAAAAGTATTAGCACAGCGGTTTTTTTTTGCACATGAGTTAATGTTGTTTTGCATGCTATGAACAAATACAGGGTCACTGTTGCATGCTGTGTTAACTGAGTTTAAAATCCTCTATCTGTATAGGCGGTTCAGGATAAAGTGAGCACTCATAAAAGCCCTGTTACAGCTCTATTTTCATCCAATTCGTATCTTTCCGCGCGTAACGACTAACGACGGGAAATGTCTTACTCTTCTGGTCATGTCACTTGAAGTTTTTTGCGTGTAAGATAAAATTGCGCAGTCGGTAGATACCTATATTGTTTAGTAAAAAAAAGGTTAACCAATTATATGAAATGCAATTATGTCGATTTCGGTTGATTTGGTTTCAGTATTGTTCTATTTAAATTGGAAAATACACGGAATTATACTGAGCAATTTCGCTGCCAACCGTACAAGCAGTACGGGAACTATAGGCGGTTCAGGATAAAGTGAGCACTCAGAAAAGCCCTGCTAAATGTTTGTTTTCATCCAATTCGTATCTTTCCGCGCGTAATGTCTTAACGTCTTTGGACTCGTCACTTGATGTTTGCGCGTGTAAGATAAATTGTGCCGTCAGTAGGAACCTGTATAGTTTGATAAATAAATTTATTAATTATATAAAACACAATAATGTCGATTTCGGTTGATTTTGTGTTATTTGATTAAATAGGAAAATACACAGAACTATATTTCACAGTTTCGCTGCCAACCATACAAGCAGTAAGGTAACTATAGTTAATATAGAATCATATGCAATAACGACTAGTAATATTTTTCAAAGGTTAAATGTTTAGTGCTTACTTTGTCCTGAACGTCCTATACACTAATAGTTCTGTCTCCGTTCTCACATGACACGAGGCAATAGTTTGAAAATATTCTGCGTAGACTGATAATGCAGTCAACATGTACAGTTATTTCACCATCTGACAAAGCCATTTTTATTTCATCCACCTGGTTGACTGTACAGTAAGTCGTCAGTGCGCGTTTTCCAGTTTCGTCACCATCCGCGATGGCGTGTCCGTTAATTTTACGTGTGTAGTTAAGAATATTTTTAGTTCGGAATTTTTGTTTACTGACGTAGCAATGTATTTTTTTCTAAATAAAATATAGATAATGGTCGTAAAAAGGTGTGCGGTCACATATTAGAGGTAAGGTTATGTGCGTCTAATTATGTTATCAGCATTAACTTAATGAGTCATACGATAATGGCATAGCTCAGGGACTAAAATGTGTCAAGGTATCTTAGTTATCTTTGTTTGTTGTACATGCGTACAGTTGTTTACGCGGGACTGAATTTATCGCCGATGTACTTCATTTTTCGGTGTTGAGGGGTATGGTAAAGTACGATGTCGACGGCTGGAATACTCAGTCGTTAATAAAATCTGAACTATTCATAAAAATTCGATGAGATTTTTTGCCGAATAGATATTTAATCAGCAGACGTTTATTTATATAGTACTATGCGGTAGTATGCTTTACTTTCGAGTAAAAAATTAAAAACTGTTTTTAAAAAATAAGGGCTTGAAACCACGAAATCTACAAAAATTGAACACTTGTCATTTTTATAATTTATAATAAGATAATATTTAGGCCTCAATGATAACCGAAATTAAAAAAACTTTGCGTTTAGATATGAAAATAATTTTACTATCCGAAAATTGCCGGTTAGGTTTACGAATGTTAAAATTATTTTCAAATGAAGACGAGAGTATATTTGAAATTTGGTAACTATAAAGGCCTAAATTGTTCAATAGAGCTCTTTTGAAGTCCATGAAGTCGGAAATCGTAAATATTATAGTTGATTATAGCGTACACTTTTGTTTTTGTATTTCAAAGTGGAGAAAAAAAATACAAACTGTGGTATAAAAATAAACAGGGAACGGATTAAATATCGCGTACAGTACATTTGCACCTGCGCTGCGCTCTAGCGGAATTAAATACGCACATTTCAAAGTGCAAGAGGGCACATGACGGGTTTGTAAACATGCGCCTATCAAATGCGTGGGCACAAATATTTACGTAGTTAGCGTACTTGCATCTAAAACACATGGTTGTCGTATTCATTGTCAACTGGGGCTAAGAGGTGCACCTGCGCTGTGTTAACGTCGGTGCAAATATCAGGTGGTGATATTCAATCTGAAGAGTGATATGAGTTTTTCGAGATAATGTGAGAACTGTTGAAAGTCTAGTTACTTTATTTTATAGTAAGTTAATATATTTATGCCACTTAAAAAAAAAAATATATATATATATATATAAATACCGCATACCGCAACATAAGTGTAGGTCATTCGGGATTGAGGGGGAGGGGGGGAGAAATATATTTTGGCTAACACCGGTTGGCCGATTTAAAGCGGGAGGTCCGGGAGTTCTCCCCCGGAAAAATTTTGATTTCAAGATGCAAAATGGTGCACTTTGAGAAGATTTTGAACGTTAATGTTTAACACACAACAGACACAAATTGGAACATTTTCAAACAGTTTACAGTAAGTTTCTTAGAATAAAAAGTTCATAACACCTACTGCATTTTCAATAGTTTGAATAAAAAAAAGTATAACCTTTCTATAACAAGGTTGGTCTCTTGGGGGGGGGGGGGGGTATTTCCCCGCTTTTCTCCTCCCCTTGTATCCGCCGCTGGGATAAAGTGAGCACAAAAAATTTTACCTTTGAAAAATGTGGCTAGTCGTTACTGGAGGCCTATATAACTCAACATTGACTAGTTGCTTTACTGCTTGTACGGTTGGCATCGAAGTTACGCAATCTAGTTTCGTGTAGTTTCCCATTTGAATGCCACAATACACACAGAAAGTCAACCGAAATCGACATATTTACATTAAAAAATAAAAAAAAAATATTTTTATTAGACTTACATGTTACAACCGACTGCACTATTTATCTTACAAGCGCAAACATCAAGTGACGTGTCCAGAAAGGTTAAACGTTTCCCTCAAAAGCGGAAAGATACGAATTTCCCATCACAAGCGAAAAGAAACGAATTGGTTGGAAATTGAACTTAGCAGGGCTTTTTTGGATGCTTACTTTACCCCGAACCGCCTATAACAATGAAAGTGTATAGATTGTACTAAACTCGTAAACTGACTTGTGATGTCATAATGTTTTATTTGTTGTTCTAAAACAGTCTTTACCACACGGAACGATATTTCCTACGATATCGCATACGGACATTCTCATTTGGAGCTGTACGAACTTGTCTGTGGGAAATATCTTTGCCGATGTACTGTACTACGAGCTTGTCTTATGGGTTTTTCCTAATAGAAATGGTTTTATTTTCGCTACGTGTTTATTAACGGTTTTTTTTTTTTTGTTATCTTTGCCAATGAGAACCAAATACGTTATCACGTGACTCGTTTGCAGTTTCCACCCGTTCCATTACATTTTGGCGGATAAGGGATGATTAACGTAAACAGTACATACATGGACCTAGGTTCTAGCATGGATAAAACGTGTCGTTATGCTGTACGGGATTAACAAATATTTGATGGTTTCACGCATGTAAACCAGTACCGTGGGCAGTGAATCACTCACCGTGGCCCGCAGTACTCCCATTTGATCAGCTCATTGACAAACGAGTAAGAAAACTCGTAGGAAATATTGTTCCGTGTGCGGTGGGCTTCAGTCGCGAACAACCTACAGTTTCACCGCGGATAGCGTACAAGAAATGCAGTATGAGAGTTGCGCTGCATGCACGTATAACGGAGCGGCTGTTGCGGCGCGGCGTGGCGAGACCAAGTGCATACATAGCCAGTGATGTTAGATCGTAAGTTCCCTTTTATTGTACGAAGCAGTCTAAATTGTGGTACATTGGATCAAAACGTGGTACATTTATAACTGACGTAAAAAAATTGCCATTTTGTTTATAAATATTTAATTACTCAAACGGTGTTTTAAAATTTACACTATTGGTATTAAATACATACAAATGGAAATAGATCACGCTTTGAAAGTCACAAAATTTTGAACACTTGGCATTGAAAGATTGGCGCAGTAATCATTCACTATCAGAATTGGGAAAATAATAATAATAATAATGTGTCACAGTTGGTGTAGGGTGTCTCTTGGAGTCAGACTCGGGATGTAGGTGTGCTCCTGTCATCCTCTTCATCTCCTCTTCGGATGGCTTGAAATTACTGCAGTAAGCATCAGTTTTTTTTTCTTTCGTCGAGTCGTCGAGTACACATTACAACGCAAATGGCCAGAAATCCAGTAGGTTGTCAGATTACGACACATTTGCGTACCATGACAACTTAATAATGGTACACCAATTCAAATAATGGTATAAGTACCATGAACATGGTACGTCTAACAACACTGGAGCTAGCGCTGCAGGTGGCGGCGAGTGAAGTTAGCGCCGTGCCGGGCCGCCAAGCAGTCTGGCGTCGCGTCGCCCGGAAACAGCCAGCTGCTACGACCTACATTAACAAGCCGGCGCGGCTTGAGCTCGGTAATTTGGCCCCTCCTCCCCCTCCAAGGAGTCCAGAGCTGTCACGCCATTCGCCTCGAGAAGTTGCGCAACGTTCCTTCTGCGCTGCGTCTAGCTGCCCTTTACGGCTCGAGCGGGGAGGGTCCCGCGCCCCACTTTCCACCTCGCCAATTTTGTTTCTTCTCGTTCGACATGCTGTACGCACCCGCGTCCCTTTCTTGTACTCGCTCGCCATGCCAGGGTCGCGCACTAGAGTTCCAGCGTGGTAAGGGAAAAAAAAGGGGGGGGGGGGGTATTATATTCATGTTTCCATACAGTCGTACATTATGGGAACCCGTGCAAAGCGTACGTTTATTACAGTACTACATTATTATTTTCTCAACATTTCAGTCAACATACCCGTTTTAATTATTTTAACCAATCTTCTAAGAGACACTGGAGAATTTTTAAGGGGTTGATTAGAAAAGGGGTACGTGCCCTATCCCCGCCCTGCCCTAAGTTTCTCTTATAGACCTACGTAAGGTGAATAATTTTAGATCCCTACCAACAGGTATTATGTAATACCATATAGTGGCCTCATAATTTATTTGTACAACTAGCCGACTGACCACTTACATAGATATGGTCGGACTGGACAGAGGGCTCCTGACTAAAGCTGGTTATATATTAGGTTTACAAACACACTGTTCAAATCGAAGCGCATCTTTGGTTCCGGAGGCAAATAAAGATGGGATTAGTTCTCTGTCTCCTCGATTGCCCACATAATGCAGAGCGCCAGTGACGAGACGACTAGGCGCAGGTTATTGCAATGTTTTTTTAAGCAAATTCGTGTACGTCATTCAGTTTAGATGTAATATTGCACAATTATATTTTGCGGCATTTAGCGATGACCTTTCACTTTCATGTGGAAGTCAAGGCAGACCATCAAGGCATTCTCCTAGGCCAGTGCTTTGCTTTTTGAGTGAGCGCTGTGGTTACGAGTCTTTGTCTACTGTTTCCCACCTTTCCTTGAACTGCAGATCTCGTAATGGACTTAATCAAAACACTGATATCCTGGACCACGGTCGTAGAAGAACAGGTCTGGACACTCGCCTGGAAACTTGACCCCCTTGTTGTTTGGCTTCAGTTCACCAAGTTACCGTGAGTGTTGTGCGTCTTTAGCGCTGCAATCAGGGCGGACGGGCTCAAACTCCGCCCACTTCCCTCCCACTTTTTTCCGGTGTTTACATTATAAAGATAAACAATTTATCAAAGCGTATTTTTATCATATGAAATATATCCTAAGCTCACAATCGTAAAGCATAGTTCCAGCAATCTTTACTTACTTTATAATTTAAAAAATTCCATTCGGCCACTACGGCCCCAAAGAAAGAACGAAATGGAAGTGTAGTGTTCAAGACCGCGTGTAAAACGCCGCAGTTCAGACGTCAACGACTGGTTGTGATCCCCCCCTCTTCCCCCAAGTAATCCCTTTTCGCGACCCTGAGTGGGACCGATGGCTGTCTAGACTCGTAGTGGTTCGTCACGCCCCGTGGAGTTTTCTGCCCAGTCCGTCGTAGTCGTCGCGTTCCCTTTGCGGCGGGCGGCCCCATTCCGGCGACCCCTGGAGCCGCGCGGTCTGGCGTGGCGCGCCGGTCCTCAAGGCCACCGCTTTGTCTGGGCGCGGCGCGATCACGCCACTTCACGCACTTTCATTGGTCAACCCCCCCTCCCTCCTCTGTTCTTTATTCGACCGCGTTGTTGCCGTCTCTTCTGTTACAATGTAGGTCCTCTTAACTGGAATAAGGAAAACGAAGATTGCTTAAGATTCACTTTTTCGTAGGACATTTATGAACGAAAAATAAATGTTGTAATAAAATAACAACCGTATATAACTGTACATATATATTAACGAGTGTCAATAAAAGTTTGTTGTTTTATTTTGTATGTTAAAAAGTTAAGTAATAATGTAAATTATTTTATAAACGTGAAAAAATCTTAAGTGTCTAGCTCCGTTATTCATGAAGCGTGTTCTGACCTTATAAGGGAGGGGGGGGGAATGCAGCCTACTTCGGGCATATTCAATGCTTAGGGTGTCTTCGGCGAAAATAATATTCTCGTTGTTTAACAAGAGTTGGTACCCGTGCTCTTTGGTTGTACACTTTGCATGTCCGCCGACAAATATAAATACCTGATTAAATATCGCCACTTGCTATTTGCACCGACGCAGCGCAACGCAAGTGCAGGGCATGTTAAACAGGTATGGCACTACGCGGTTGTTTAATTCCAATGCAGCGCAAATAGACGCAATGCAGGTGCAAATTTTGCTGTGCACCCAAAAAAAATGCGATACATAATCGCCCCCCAGGAAGGGGCTTGTGATTGTTTGTTCCAGAGTATATATACTAATTTATTATATGCAACTATCTATTAATAATTTCACTTCTTATTTTTGCCCCTCGGAGAGCAGTTTTTAGAGCCAATGATTAAAACACAAAAGCTTGGCGACAACACGTTATGGTTAGAGATAATGTTATATCGCGAAAATGTTTTGTTCCAACATAGCCTTGAAAACACTGACACAACCTAGCTGCCCGCAAACCAATAATAGGCATCAATATTGAAATAGCGGACTTCTTATTGGTTTGTTCAAATAGGTCAACAGATCTACGTAGAAGCGAAAGCCTGTAATCGTTTCATAAGCTGAACATGTGTTGAAACTTAGCAAACAGTCAAGTTTTCCCGCGATTGACCATCATCTCTATAGTTATGGTAGAGCATGTTTTTATATAACTTGTATTAGGCAAAACACTGAATACAAATTTATTTTGTTACGACCTATACTAGCCTTTATTTCATTGCATTCTTGAGACCTGGCAGTGATGCATTAAGTAATTCTTAGTTTGGTTTATGTGAAAATCAGCGAGGTTTCCGTATCCCTTCTTGGCTACTGGGTTAGCTCTCTCTGGAAAGTATCTAAACAGCCAAAAATATTTTTAAAAATAAATAAGTATCACATTGAAGATATTTTGTGTAGACATGCAATGATTTTGCCAGGGATAAAATAAATGTCCAAATTGTGACGTGTACTAAAACTCTCGTGAAGTGGGAAAACCGCATACCTGGCAACACTGCCGCCACCCGCACTCTACAGCTGTGTGACGTCATCCACTTCCCCTCCCCCCAACAACACCGGGTCTTTGCATTACCCCGGCGGGCGGATACTTACGCCCTCTACAACGGCGCTGAGGAGTTCGCCTTGGAAGCCAAAGGCGGTCGTAGGGTCCTTCACACAATATTCAAATGTGCCTTCGTCGTTACATCAGCTTTTACTCGCCCCGGGATTTCGTGTTGTAACCCCGTCATTTTATGGGACGATAATGACGGTGAGAATGTCTGCATGCCATGTTTGTAACTATATTGTTTGATAGGCGGTGACTCATTCAGATTCAAGAAAACGCTTGTAAAGTCAGGCTTCAAGAAAGTATAAAAGGAGATATTTAAGACTATTACTGTCATAAAAACGTAAAGATCGTAATTCATTTTATTTTAATAAATAACTAAGTTTATGACGTTGGTTGACCACAGTGAGATGACGATTTTTTTCGCTTATCACATTCAGCCACGCCATGTTTTATTAAAGTAAAGAAGAATATTTCATAAGGTGGTTGCACTGAAAAGGGTGTGTTTAACTATAGCCGTTTTATAATAAATTTGAGGTTTTACGCCTGTTCTATTATATATTCACACTTTTTTCTTGAAAATGTCTTCCGTGCCAAGTGGGCGACATTAAGGGGCCTGTCTACCAGAATGTTAATCATTGTTTCACTCGGTGGGTTAGAAATGTTTCATTTTGTGTATTCCCAATGCACGTGTTTATGAAAAGAAATCATATTCCAGTGGAAGGTTGTTTGATGTATTGCGCTATTTAAAAAAAGTTTCATAACTTTCAGACACAGTTAAAAACGTATTTTTTGCACAGCTGTATTTGAATATCTTAGCACCCAGACTGCTTCCTAATTTTTTTCGCAACTTGTGCACTTATTTCACTAAGTTGCATTGTTTTATCAGTTCACGGTAACAGAGAATTTTTAAACCCAGGCGTAGTTTTTCATCGTTGTGTATCCTTCTGCCGTACTTGAAGGGTGTTCGAGTGGGGGAAAAGTCATAATTTTATATTTGCATAAAACAACGTTAGTTTTGTAGAAGTTACTTGGGACTACAGTTTCCTCTTACAAAAAATTAGCTCATCCAGTTTTCCCCATAATGGCACTTCAAAAACCAAATTTGCATGTTTTTAGTTCATACACCCTCCGAAAACGAAATAATTCGCAGTAAAACAGCGGCGAGGCGTGAGTTTTAGTGGGAGGGGAAGCAACTGGTGTAGGAATACCGATACCCGTTAATAAACCGGGGGGTCCGGGGGCCCTTTTCCGGAAAAATTTCGATTTCTTGGTGCAAAATCGTATTTAAACTTTTTTTGTATCTTAGCATTGAACATGGATCTGGCATAAATATACATATTTTTAAAGATAAAATCATTTCTGTCAAGAAAAAAAAAAGGGAAGTGTCTAGTTAACCCCAACCGCAACTACATCCCTGATTTAATATTATGTGTAGGTTATGGCCGATAGTTAGCAAAAAGTAAGTTGGAATAATGCTTTTACTTTAATTCATACCGAAATAATGTTGGTATGGATTGTTTTGTATGCTCATAATTTAATATAAGTTACAATTTTTTTATTTACTAACGTAGGAATACATTATTATATGACTAAATATCAAACTAGATGCATTATTTCCTAACTTGAAGTGCTTAGCGATAATGAGAGACTATTAAAACCGACGAATGCGTACCAGCAATTTCATATATTTACGAAAGCATGTAATCTTAACACTAAAAGAGCATGCTTAACACAAGGCAGTGATGCAATGCAAACATGAACCAAAGTGCAACAAATACGAAATAACTACTCACAGGACCATTTAGTTAAAATGGGTGCAATTGTAATTTGCTGAGAGTTTATTCATATTTAATTAATTATATCTTCTTAAGTTACTGAATTTGAAATTTAAAAAATTGCTAATTGTCTGAAAATTTTTAAAAATCCAAAAACAATTAATTTATGTTTTATACAGGTCTTGAAGTTGCTCGTGACACTGTTTTTAGTGCGAATTATTTCATTCCAGTAAGTCAGTTTTCCTGTCTAGTATAAAACCAATTTTTTCTGCAAATTTCGACTTTGACATGCAATTATACAATAATATCAATGCTAAAAAATGTACATTGTAATAAAAAAGTCACAATGTATGTCTACAAAACAAACTAAATCGCATAAAAATATAAAAATTATTAAAACAATTAGTAATTTTTTTGTAATCTTCCCCCCACCCCCACTTTTTCCCCATTAATAGGCGATTTTTTTCTCGGAAACAAAGAAGAATAACCAGGCATAACTTATTTAAGTACTGGCTTTTTTACCTTTCATTGGTTGCAATTAAAATAAAAGGAGATTCTTACTAACGTCTTGTTGAAGAGCATTATGTAGTTACACATTGCGATGACGTAGTCCTTACTTTTCAGAAAGATGTAGAAGGTCGATTTAAAAATACTACACTTCGAAAGGTTTACGTATAGAAATCCAGCCACGTGCGCGCGAATCTGTGTACAGAGGACCAGATAAAAAGCGGTCGATATTTACTCCTTCGTACAAGTTCGGTTAGGCCATTCGGCTAGCCTCGTATAGAAATAACTGACTCGGTTGTTTACAGCCCTCCCTACAACTTGGGTCCTTTGGGACCCTCGCTGAACCATTCGTCGGCCGCAATAGCCCTAGGGGCCTAGAAGCAGAGGACACGACTGCTTCCATGGACAAGTACTTGCACGCGATAGGAGACACCACTATCTCCGTAGCCAAATATGCCAAGCACTGCAACGTAAATAAATGATGTTCCACTCTCAAATTTCATATTATTTTGTAAGTGATGAGAATTATTAGGGAAGCAATGCTTCCACGGACGCTTCGCCCCTGCAGTAAAACCATTGAATATATAGAGGTTCAATGGTAAAACTACGTGTCCCGGGCTAGGGATTTAAGTACATAAATACCCATTCAAACAATGTTTTGAATTTTTAAAAATTATCTGAAATTTGAAAATTTTCCCACTTTCAGGATTTTTTTTTTTTTTTTTTTTTGTAAATGCAAAAGTATTTTGTATTGGGATTTTGTAGGCTTAAAGCCCTAGCCCGTGACACGTATTTTTAATGTGAATTATTTCGTTTCGTTATGTTGATTGGTTTTCAGGGGGTTTATGAACAAAAAACATGCAAATTTTTACTTTGAAATGCTATTATGAGAAGCCTGATTAAGCTAAAAAAGAAACTTCTAAGAAGAAAATGTACTCGCAAGTAACGTATATAAATCGTAACACTTTTTTATTCAAATATAAAATTATGAATTTTCCCCACTTGAACGCCCTTAGATGTTACTTACTTGTCCATTCACAGATCCTAGGAGGTTGTGAAATTGTTGTTTCAAAAACTTGTTAATATTGTGACAGTGCTTGTTTTATAGGTGCGATGAAAATTGTTTTTACTGTGTACTCAAATTTTTCTCAAGGCACCATAAAAATGAAACTGTGATCTGACGTGTGACATAAGAGTGAAGAAAATTATCTACTATGCCTGATAACAGATTAATTTTTGTAATATTTTTTTCCCTCTAAATTACACGAGTATTCGGGACTCTAGGTCTCATTACTTTAGATTACAAGACATGAATTTGCTGGAACAACAAAGATAAACATGGATTTTAATCGCTGTTACTAACTGTACAGCAGGCGAGAATTGATTTAGAGAACTAGATGTGTGCTTCAACCCTTCAGTTTTCCCAATGATTCACAACACTTGAACGCTACCAGAACACTGCCGGAAAACCGAAGTAGGATTGCGTGCAGCAGTGTCGGGTTTTCTTGGTACAAAGGAAAAAATATACAAGATTTTATTAAGGACTTTTGTAAATGCAACGTTAGCCTGTAACCAGCAATTAAATTTTCCGAGAAATGTCCGGCATTGATTGGTTTCCGAGAATTATATGACACCGTTTCAACACTCCCGGCTGCCTTGAGCGGAAATGTGAAGTTCAGTTGATAGTTCTGGTCGATGTGTATCGCTGTTGTATGTGCGTGCAAATGTACTTGTTGGATATCAAGTGGACATGCGGTATCAGCTGCATACATGATCCTTGAATTACGGTCGGAAGGTAACGAATGTATTGAAATAAAATAATGGAAACAAAGTTTGAAGAATTGAGTTCGACCAAATATTGTACAGTGTTACGATATTTGGTTCGACGCCATCGGCGAATCTGGCTCTATACAAATATGCAGTGATGATGGCTAAAGTAAAGTGAAATCAACTTATACAATATCTGGTTTTGAAAGTTCTGTGCTCTGTTTTGTGTTAACTTTATTTTTGTTGGCACTTTGCTAACGGGTTGTAATATGAACCTGATACGTATTCCACTGTGCAGTATGTAAATGATGTGTTACATTGACAAGTTTGACAACGTGCCTATGTTCGCTGCTCGTCTATGTTATTTGTCAGCCATACGGTACCTACTGAGATAAGGAACGAGACAAACATGCCGTATCTTCGTACTTTGACAAGCTGCCGCACAAGGTCGCTGTACCGATGTGTAATCTGTTCAGCAGGCATTTCAATGTGGTTGGCATTGACACGATGTATTGTATTTGTTTATAACGGTTTCAGTTTGGCGTTTGTGTGTGTGTGTGAGAGAGAGGCAGCAGCAGTAAGGTTGCCGTTGACCGACGTTTGTAATGCATTATCGCCTCTCCGCGTAAACTACTTAGCTGCGAGCAGTAGGCTACTTTGCTGTTAGGCCTATCCTTTTTACTATGGCACTTTAAGGGCGTTGGACCCGTAAAATTTAATTATTTTATATTTGTACCAAACACTGTTCAACTTTTGCACATCAGATAACATAATGTCCCCAAATAAAAAAAAATTAGTCCCCATAGTTTTTTGCATAATCACATATAAAAGTCACAAAATGTCAGTTGCGGTGTAGCCAAAATAAAAAAAAAGTAATTAACTAATGAATTAAAAATTTCAGGAACTGAAAGTTAGTGTATCAATTCATTTTATGACATGTTTGACAAAAATTAGATTTGATGATTTCAGCAGTAGTCAAAAGTCAATAAGTTATGCAAAAATTTACTCATTTTCATTCATTTTAAATAATACAAAAATTATCGATTTGTGTTTACAAAAGTGTCTTGAAGTAGCTCACGTCATTAAGTATTAATATGATTTATCTTGTTCATGCAAGTTAATTATTTTTTATTATTTTGGCTACACCGCAACTGCCATTTTGTGACTTTGATAGGTGATTATGCTAGAACTATGGGACCTATTTTTTTTATTTGGGGAAATGACATGTTATCTGATGTATAAAAGTTAAACAGTGTTTGTCACAAATATTAAATGTTGAATTTTTACGGGTCCAACGTCCTTGAGCGGTGACCTCAATATTTTATTTGTGGGCAGTACAGTTTAAACGCTTGTTTCTATAGTTGTGTTTTTTCGAACCCCGTCGTTATTGATGAAGTGAAATATGTTACATTCCTATATTTATAGATTCTGACATTTTCGGTTCTTGTTGTTACTAATAGGCCCAGTAAAACTTCATTGTTAGAGGCCTCGCATGGGCTAAGGCCACCTTGGCTTGTTGGGCTTTCGTGTTCCGTTACCCTCTGCCCGTACTTGAAGACGGAAGGTCAGCAGAATGGGCGGTATTTCCCCTGAGCTGCAGCAAGTAGGCTTGACGAGTGCCCTGCTGTTACTAAGGGCGAGGCGGGCTACGTGCCTAGGGTAACTAGTGATTGTAGTTCTCAACTATATCAAAAATACTTTCTTACAACGAACTTAACTCAATGTTCTAAACAATTAGTTATATTTTGCTTTACGAAAGGTAGTATTGTAGCTAATTACTACTGATTGACAATATTTAATTCGTTAATATACTTGAAACAGTGGCATAACGCTAGTAAAAATCATCAATGGCAGTGCCAAAATATGCATTCAAGGTTTGTCGTACATAATTAGAAAACAACATACCCATGACCCAGTTCAAAAGGGAAACAACTCAAGATTCCCAGTTGTGAGTAAAATGCGTATTGAAAAATTTCCGTTTCGCCGAAAAATTGATAGGTAACATACTTGTTAGGTGTTAATTTGAAGCAAAAGTATAGAGGTAACATTTTAAAGTGTATAAAATGTTTGTAGTCTGCCTTACTGAAATTATTACACTTTAAAATAAAAAAATACGACTTCTAGGTCTTTACTGACAATTATAAAACGCGCCATATTATTAAAACAAGCGAATTTACATGTTTTTATTTTTCAATTGGGTAAAGTGTATTTCTGCGTATGTGTAGGTGAGTCAAACTCAGAATTGTTATTTTTTGAGTTGTTTCACTTTTGAACTGGGCCATCGATCCACAAGCAACTACCTCTAAATGGTTGTTTTCTTACCAACTAAACTGGCATTGGAAACGAGATTTACGTAGTTAAAAAGTTGGTAACACTATCCGCGAGACTGGCGAATGTGTCTTTGGGGAAGTACTCCTATGTTAGCAAACCTGCAAGAATATAGGCTATTCGCGTTAAAATGAACATTTTAAGACCTATTTCTGTAGAATAAAAATCAATAATGTCATAAAATTCAGGATTCGTTGTACAGAACTGTGCAGTTATTTTGTTCTTGCCTGTCGTGTTGACAGTTAAAAACAATTAACTTCCCAAGACGTTGCGGAACCTCAAACATGGTCTTTATCACCATCCTTCGTTACTGTCGTAGTGTGAACATGTCGAACTTCGTACTTTATTAATCATTATGTTATGTTGTGCTGGCACATTGCGAGTAGTATCTGACCACCAATACCGAAAACTGAGACGGTGTTTAACTCTCAGAAACATTTAATTGATGCATTTATTAATTTGTCCGTTCGCTGTCGAATCGGTTTATCTTTTCGACGAAACGCAGTTTTAATTCCAACCCGAACATTCGGTGCCACTACACGAGTGACATCGTACGTCATAGCATTTTTATTTTTGTTTTATGGTAAAAGCGGTTCTAGGGAACATGAAATGTTTCCGAATACCCTCCACGTGCTGCTCCGAGCACGCGATGCATGATTACAATGCATAATGCATCGTGTCTAGCTCCGTGCGACATGCAACTAGCAGCATGCAGCTGCCGAGTTCATGACAGAACCCAAAAAATGTTGCAATTGTGTTTGCTCACGCTGTATGCCCCTAAATTTAAATATCTGGGAGGAATGTACATATATCGTACTACTGGCACAATTTTGCCCATATTTTAACATTCATATATGTAATTTTTTATTCGTTCCTATGGTGCTTTGACCAGGCGTCATAAGTCTGTGCATCCAGTAATTTTCAACTAAAACATTCTTTTTTTTTTATATATATATTTTTGAATAATTCATTAGTGTAGAGTTTTTTTAACGTAACCACTGACTGAAATATTCATCTAAAACGTTGACAGCAAATGTGAGCTATATTGTTATTAAACTCAATAGTTAATATTTAAATTGGCGACATCTAATTTTACTTAACGCGCATTGAACAACTTCACTAACAATGGCGTGTGTGTATTTTCTGTGCAAAATGATTATCTCTTCAATTGTGAGTCTGGCTTACTGAACATATTTTAGTGTATACACGTACTTTTGTATGTAGCAGAATGATGTAATAGACATACCTGTACTGGTTTGATAAAATTTAGTTAAGTATTTAATTTCACCAAGCGTGTCTTAATGTCGCTATATCGCTGAATGAAAATTTGAGTGGCAAAATGCTGTACGATGATGCACAATGTGACTACATAGCTATGTAGTTAGTCTCCTCTTGCGCTACCACTATTGTTCCGACCTGCATATTATGGGTGCAGTCCAAACATGATTCTCTGTTTACTTGACGTAACAAACGTTGTATAATACCTGGCGTGGAGCGCAAGAATGGACTTTCTAAATGCAGTGTTACCATATTGTGCACGTAAAATTTGAAATTTAGTCTTACATTTTGCCACTAACATTTTCGTCTCCAATGTAGCCCAGGATTCACGGGTGTGATTATTATGCGTTTGTTCCTGGACATCCTGTATATCATTTTAAGAAGCCTAAAAGCTATTTTCTTAAACGAACCAAAAAAACGCCCTGAGATGGAAATGACCGTATTAGATTACGAACTGGAATCAGGTGCAACGCCATTAGCGTAAATTGAACTTGCAGTTGCAACTGGCGACCTATTTCATTTTTTAAGGGGATAAAATTTTTGTATTTTCATTTGTTGAGTAAACTGATACGTTTAATAATTTTTGCTGGCCTAACCGTGTTTAACTTGGGCCGTAAGACGCAAGCAAGTGTTGTTTAATGCCGCCACGTAGCAGCCGTAAAAACTAAAGTGTCAAGTAAGTGAGAAACGTCCCTACAACATTCCCTCTAGTAACAATCACGTCTTGTGATTGCCTCATTTGTAAAGTATACGTTGAATTTTTTTTCTATAAATTTACTTTACTGCTCGTCGACCCTGTTTAAGTACATAGTAAAATTTTGTTGTATCCATTTTCTTCGGATACAGTAAGAAAACTATATCTTGTTTACTAATGTTACCGTAATTTTAAATTAAAATGTGTGGTGGTCTTTCGTTAAGAGTGTAGTTCATAATTTCTTAATTAAATTTACCTCTTGGGCCTGATGTCGTAATATTATTATTCCCTGCGGTGCTCGAGTACCTAAGGGGCCTTGGTGGCCGAATGGTTAGACCACTCGCCTCCCACCTATGCGATCGGGTTCAATTCTTGGCGGGGTTGGTCCCCGGATTTTCGCATGTGGGAATCGTGACGGAAGATTTCTGTTGGTCGGTCGGTTTTCTCGAGGTCTCCCGTTTGCCCCACCCTTATCATTCCGGCGCAGCTCCGATACCATTTAATATATATTTAGAGCCAGTGATTTTTGGTGAAAAGAATTCTGCAACAATTTGTTTCAATGTCTTATGTGAACACCTGTTTCTCTGCTTCATTGCCAGTGATTGGCTGTTTTTTAACTCTCAGCGTCTGGGGTTCTACCCGTAAATCACAGGCGTGTGATGTCGCAGTAACCTTGTTCCAGTTGGTGCAGTCAAATGAGCCAAGTCTCTGCTATATTATATTCTGCTAATAACCACGAACCAGAGTTGCGGGTGTGCAAGGTATTGAAACTAGTTGTTGCAAAATTCTTTTCACCAAAAATAATTGGCTCTATATATATTCAATGCCGATACTGACCTGTCACCCCTCACCAGACTCTCTAGACGTTAAGGCGCCCGCCTACTGGCCGTGTGTTTGTGTGAGGCACGACGCCAAGCGCGATGTTATTCGGCTAATCTGGTGCGGTATCGCCTCTACCACGAGACACTGAAATTGGACGCAATTGTATCGTAGATCACTCGCCTGACCGACACTTTCAGCGACGGCCCCATCTTTTTATTGGTGTAAAGTTTTGAGCAAAGTCAATTGCATGCTTCTAAGAGTAGTTTCACACGAATATCGTTAGAAGTTTTTCACATATAAGGGTTTTAAAAAAAGCTGTTTGTAACCATTTTGAGGACCTCCCAAATTATTTTTCTTATCGACGTGATGCTGAAACCACCCTTCCGTCATCTTTTGAAGAGTATTTTACTTTCGCATATTAACACAATGGGTATATGTGGAATAGTTTCGTGGATAAAACGTATGTACGAACAGGCTGCAACGCTTTTTAAGCGCGTGGTAGGCGAGGCCCTTAAGCATTGACCAAAATCTCTCTCGCTCAAAGACCTAAATCCGGAAAAAAGTATACGCTAAATATGTTATGTTAATGGACTTAATTTCATCTTTTCATAAAATGAGCAAAAATACATGCGTGTTTTTGTTGCCTGCGTTGGGGAAGGGGTTCCATGAATATTGTCATTTACGGTTAACACCAATTGTCATAAAACATAAATTACTGTAATGTATATAACTATATAGAGAAGTATTGTAGGCACAGTTTTACACGTTTTTCTTGCAGCTGACTATATTTTGAGGAGTTCTGTTCGTTACAGTTTTTTTATTATCTCAACATACATGCTATTAAGGATGTTTAGTTGATCATGAAGCTGTTGTGCGGCCCGAAGACAATGAAATGACTCCGAAGTCAGTGCCGCTCCCGCTATACGCCATGGGTGAACCTTGTAACAGATACAGCGGCGTCAAAGGCCGTAGTAATTAGTCAGTTGCAGTTGGTCGGTTGTCTTGACGTCGGGTCGTGTCGTGTCAGTCGCCCCGAGATGAATGACTGCGCTGTCTCGCCCTACTCGCGAGAACACCGCGCCTTGTCCCTCGTGGACGGCCGAGAAGTCGTCGTTGATTTGTGGCTGCGTAGAACACACCTCCTACCTTATACACCCGCCAGCTCGCCAGTCGAATTATCACTAGGACCCGCTAGTTTTCCAGAAGAGATTTTTGCCTCACTTTGTTTCTGTGCCTTACGTGTGCAGCTGCATCTCTTCTTTGTGGTCAGTGATTGGAAGCCTTAAGAGGGCGTGGTACATAATTCAACGCTAAAATCATTAATCCATAACTGTAGGTTTCTTGAAGCCAATTTGCGAAAATTAAACAATAGCAATCCTAGACAATAGCTGTAGCCAACGTGTTTTAAACAAAATTGTTTCCAGTGTTACGAACTTCTGAGGCACAATCTCTGACGCCGGAACCTCGTGCGTTTTAAGTGCGGCGCAAGAGATCACGTGTACCGAAATTGTAATTTTGGATAAATATTTACTCAATAAAGTTGGCAAGTGCCATCATCTAGGATTGTCATTGAGTATTTTATCCATATTGACTTCGTAAAAAAATGTAGAAATCAATTTATGTCTTCAGCGTTTATTTATTGACCACGCACTATTTAAGGGGTATTGATCCCTACCACCTAGGACTTATCTGTTGCTTCTCGATAACTTCTGTTCCAGTCGATGTATCAAAATTTTTGTCACGACAAGTCATAGATGCGAACTTAATCAATTTTCTGTAATTGCTGGAACCATAATTTATTCATTATTTTGCAACGGGAAACAGCTGAAAAGGAAAAATTACTTTATTTGCAGGAGCGACTACAGAGGCCGCAACATTAAAAGAAACAATGCCGTACGGATTCCAAAAACTGAATGAAACAAACTATGCCTTGCCAGCGTGAAAAAAGTAAACAATGTGTATATTCCCTAATTTATAACGTAAAACCGATCTGACAGGGATCAATCCTCCTTAACATACAACGTCTGGAGGTTAAACCCGCAAATCATAGACGTGTTGTGTCTCAGTTATCCATATACTGATTGACACAGTCAAATGAATAATAATTCTGCACAAAAACACTCTGCCAATAATCATGAAGTTGAGCTGTAGGTGTACACGTAAAGCACTGAAACAAAGTGGGGCAAAAAATCCTTTCGCTAAAATTACCGGGCCCTGATTATCACTGCTTTACTTTAGGGACAGGAAAATTTCGCGTATTCAGTAACCCGCTTGCTACAGTCCATTGTCCTATGCATACTAAAGCCCCGTATACACATTCATTGTCTGTTGTTCCACTGAGTAACAACTAGTGGAAATATTGTCGGGGCTTGAGTATGCATAGGATAGTCGATTCTAAAATGCAGTAATTGAATTCGCGAAATTTCCCTTTCCCTACTGAGGTTTGAGTTGTGCTCATTCACGTGGCCATAGTTTGTCTAAAGCTGCGTTTGTGTGTGAGGCACATATTTGATGGAGGGCTAATGCAATACTACCTCTATGTCCAAGCCACTCAACTGGTTCGTATTACGTTGTATTGTTGTTATTAATATTTATTCGCTATGCCCCACTATGGCATGTCTGATAACTTATTTAGCCCAGCCTTTCGATGTGCGTTTTTCTGCGTCCCGTCAGTTGTGTATTTTATCTTTTAGGTTGTTCATATTTGTGTTTGTTTACGTTTCTGAATTTAACCTTCAGGGTTAATTTGCACCCTGTTTGAAGAAGGTAGACTTATCAGTTGGGCTGGTAACTTCTTGTTTATTTTAATTTGTTAGACTCTTGTAATTTATTCTCATCAGGTGACCATAGTATTTTAATCTTCTTTCCCTAATGCTGTCTGTTATTTTTTATATGACTACATGATAGATTTCCTGTGGTTTATTTTGCAACCAAACTCCACTTTTACCTTTAGTTCCCAGAATTTTCTGACGATTTTCCTATAGTTTTTCGATTATTATTATTATTATTATTATTATTATTATTATTATTATTATTATTATGGGACTTAAAATAAACGGTGACCAACTTTTTTTATTTGTGGGAAGTATGATTCAAGTCCGCATGTTTCTAGGCCTACTTTTTTTTTTTTCGTATCCGGTTGGTGGCAGTCTGAAAAAAAAAACATACTTTAGAAATTATAATATCATGTTTATAGTAACCTGATTGACATTTTAAAATTATAGCTACCGTTTGAAGTGTTTTTGCTGTTTATATACAGATGTAATTCACATTGATTGCTAACAAGAAAGTAATTATAACTCGCTGCAACACATTTCAAGTCGTAGGTCAGGACAGAGGAAAATAACCAGGCGGGTGCCCTGCAGCACAAATGTAGTGATAGGGCTCGTGGTTTGTTACTATAAGTTTTCAGCTTTGATATACCTTTTCTTGCAAATGTAAAATACTCAGTTGTTACACCGGTAATCCTTAAGGCTCGGCATTAGTCGCCATATTGAATTATTCTATTTTTCGGTTTATGAAATTCTGAGAAGAAAAATTTTGAAATTTATTACTATAATATCAATTCTATATACCTTGAGCTACAACAAAAACATCGCAGTTGAACTTTTAACGTATATTTGAGCCACAATCAGTTGAGCAAATTAAGAGTATAAAAAATTTGATAGACTGATTGCTGCTTAAAAATACGTTAAAAGTTTAACTACTATGCTTTTATTGTAGCACGAGGTAAATATACTTGTAATGTTAATAGCAAATTTCACATTTTTCTTCTCAGAATTTCATAAAATCGAAAAATTTAATAATTAAATATTGCGACTGATGCCGAGCCTTACGGTCGTTAACGTGGCAAAAATTCAAAATTTTGTATTCGCTTGGTTTTATAGACGTTACTTGTGACTACATTTTACACTTGTAGTAATTTTTTAGCTCTCATAGTTTTCCCATGGCGGCACGTCAAAGTCAGTATTTGCAAGTTACAGGAACATTGGTTTAACAAAACCAAGTAACTTACTCGAATGAAATAATTTACACTGAAATTAGATATAATGGGCACTATGCTAAAAGATTTAAAAACACAGAATGGAATTCCTTTGTACTTAAAAAAAAAATCCGAAAATTACGAAAATTTACCTCATTTGTGGCAATTTTTAAAAAAGACAAAACGACTTTGTTGTGTGTTTTTAAATCTTTTAGCATAGTGCCCATTATATCTAATTTCAGTGTAAATATTTCATTCGAGTAAGTTACTTGGTTTTGTTAAACCTATGTTCCTGTAACTTGCAAATTCTGACTTTGACGTGCCGCGATGGGAAAACTATGAGAGCTAAAAAATTACTACAAGTGGAAAATGTAGTCACAAGTAACGTCTATAAAACTAACAAAATGCCAAGCAAATATAATATTGTGAATTTTTGCCACGTGAACAACCTTAAGAGTGAGTGGTAGATAAATAAAAGCTGAAAACATCAATTGATTTGTACGCCTTTTTTTCGAAGCCAATATGGATAAAATACTCAATGACAATCCTAGATAATGGTATTTGCCAAGTTCTTGAGTAAATATTTACCCAAAATTACTCGTTACGTGTGACCTCTTGCGCCGCAGTTAAATGCACGAGGTTCCGGCGTCAGAGATTGTGCTATAGAAGTTCGTAACATTGGAAACAATTATGTTTAAAACGTTGGTTAAAACTGCTGTCTAGGAATGCTATTGTTTAATTTTCTCAAATTGACTCCAAGAAACCTACAGTTATAGAGGTATGCTTTTAGTGTTGTATTATATGTACCACGCCCTCTTAAGATTCCGTAGTTCGTACGACAGTTAACTGACGATACAGATGTAAGACCTCACGCCTTGCTGCTGAAAATATGCATATCAGAGCAAACTTCAAATTACGACGTGTAATGCGCGAATATTGTGTTGTAATCTTCTTACTCAAGTACAAAGGCGTAACTAAATTATGTTTATTTTTTCTTGTCACGAAGTTTAAACTCAGTTATTTAATACGTGTTTCAACAGTTCCATGTCGGTTACGAGATTACTGCTGGTCGCCATTCACCGTGGAACTTCTTTTATGACCACGTTACGTTGGTTGAGTGCTTGATAACAAGTACTTATTTCATCACTTTTATGCATTTCTAGTCGTAAACCATTTTAACGTCTCTAGTGAACCATCCAAGGCCTTATCGCATGCCACAACATAACTTATTTCACTTTTTCCTGTACGTAATTTACGAAAAGTATTTCTGTAGCTATTGTTACCCGCTTCCCCCTTCCGCCCATAAAATGTTCATGTTTATATAAATACAGAAGTGTGATAGTAAAAACAATGTATATACTATTTGTATTCCGAGGTAACCATATAAATATTTTATTGCCACGTTGTTAACTCGCGTTCTTGTCTGTCTGTTACAAATTTTGCTTGTTTAAAATCGATTGCAGAATTAAATACACACGACTGAAGAGCAGAAAATAATTATTTCAATAAAAACATGTTAAATATAACAAGTTTTTAGAACGGACTAAAATATATGTAATTATTGCTCCTATGTATATACTTCAAGGAATAAACGTGAGACGTGTATATATATATATATATATATATATATATATATATATATATATATATATATATATATATATATATATTTAGTTGAGGCATGAATAGTTCACCTAAGTAACTAACAAAAACACTGTTGTGCGAGTTTTCTCAACGACATCTTCTCTCTACAGTCTGCTATTATCTCTGGCATGCGCCCCATGTTTTTAGTTTCAAATGTTACAAGTATTTTCATATGGTAAAGTACTTTATACTTTTTAGTAAGTTATAAATAACAATTATTTTGCGTATTGTTTTCCAATAGACTGTTTTCAAAAGTGTTAATTTATTGTGAACAAACTACATAGCGTCCTGAACTCAAGTGGATTTTTTAAAGATAATAATGTTCAGTTTTGCTAGAATCTGAATAATTTGTTCGAAATACTACGTCAAAGACCCAATAAATACAAAAAAGTAGGGAGCGTGAGATAAATTAATATTAAGGACTCTTCTTAGATAGGCTGCGTTTGTGTGTTTGTGAGCCATAAAATCAATGAAGTGGTAAGGGTGTCGGTGACCGTTGTATGTAATGCATTTTCGCCTCTCCGCGCAAGCCACTCACTCAGCTGGTGTGCAGTGCTTTACTATCTTTTTTTTTCTTCTGAAAATTTAAGCGATGACCAAATTATTTTGTGGGCAACGTAGTTCAAAGACTAACGCTCGCTTATGTTGTGGGTTTTTAATACGGTTTTTAATTTTACGGATACAGCAGTCAGGAAAAGCCTTTTTGGCCGTTCTAATGGGCACGCAAATGTTGTTCTAAACACACTTGCCAAATTCTCAAAACTATAGTAAAATAGCTTAAGGTGTCTTTTTCGCAATTATACAAACATAATGGGCGTTTAATAGTTTTGTCAACAAATGTTGGTCGTAACTCGCTGTAACGCGTTTGAAGAGCAGGTAGGGAGCGCACTTTATAGGCGGCCGCCTACACCTCCCTTCAAATACGTTGCAGTGTGTTAGTAAACAGTTTTTTTTGCTACGAAAATATTCCACGTGTGCACATTCTGCCAACGTACGAAAAGAAAACAAACTTCAGAGATTGTTAAGACGCCACGCTTATTAAAAACACTCTTTCTAAGCCCTCCAGCATGACTAAAAACGGCCTTTTCAGACTGCCGTACTTCAAAATGTACTAACTAGATGTGTGTGAAACTCATATTGCGACCTGCACTGAACCTTTTTGCTGAGTTTCCACAAATAAAATTATATGGTCACCGCTTAGCGTCTCATAGTAAAAACCGTTCGGCGGGAACCTCGCACGGTAGATCAGCGTTTGGCTCTTTGTGGTGACGCGCCATTTGATGTGCGCTTCAAGGTCGACCTTACTGCTCCGTCGCTTTTGAGCCTCTCACGCACGGGTAAGCGGCGCCCTTATTGGTCAAGTGCGCTAAATTCATAATTTTATATTTGTATTAAATATGGTTCGTTTTGTAGACGATACTTGTGAGTACAGTTTCCTCTTACAAAACTATTTTAGCTTTCATAGTTTTCTCATAACGGTGCGTCAAAGTCAAAATTTGCTTGTTCTGCTACCATACAAATAGTGAAAACCAACTGACCTACTTGAATATAATAATTCGTTGTGATATTACATCCCATGAGCTGTGCAATAAAGTATTTAAAAGGACATAGCGTAATATTTTTATTTTTAAAAAAAAATCACAAAAGTACGGGAAAAAAGTTGACAATTCAGAAATTTTTTAAAACACAAAAATAGTTTTTTTTATATATATATATGTTGTGTTACGTAGCCCATATTATGTTATTTCACTGTGAACAATTTCACGTACGTATGTCAATTGGTTTTCACTATTTGCATATCAGCAAAACATGCAATTTTTAACTTTGACGCACAATTATGAGGAAGCTACGCGAGTTAAAATTGTTTCGTAAGAGGAAATTGTACTCACAAGTATCGTCTACAAAACTAACACTATTTCATATAAGCCTAAGTATAAAATTATGATTTTGTAGCACTTGAACACCCTTAAGAAATATAGTCCACGCTATTTGTTTTTTTTTTTTTTTTTTTTTTTTTTTATTTTGCGCCAAGAAAGTTTTCGCACAGTTTAGTTGTATTTATTTTACCAGGAATTTATTTCCTTCTGGCGATTATAGGGTAAAGGTATCTAAGGACGCCGAGTATTATAAAAAGTGGCTTTTCTTAAAGCCACGTGTTGTTATTTACGCGATTTTTGCAGGGAATAATTTTGAAATCATGAAAAAGAGCAGACATCGCAAAAACATCCACATTTATTTGTAAGAAAATAAAAGTAAAAGGTTTTTTCTTTGTGGCCTAGCCGTTTCTAGCAGAAGAACATTTATGTAACTTTGGCTAATTGTCGGCTTTAATAAGAGGAGTATGTACATATTGTGCATTAAGAGAAGTTGCGCCTATAGAGGCGATGATACGCTTGGTGAATGAACAAAAGTCAGCTTTACAGCCTGCGAGCTTACATGTTCCGGTCTCTCTCGTTGTAGTCCAATAACACGCTAATTATATCTACAACTAATAATGTTACACTTGTCGAAAGCCAAAGGAATTATCTACATATGCCATCATGTACTTTCCTCCTTGGCCTTTAGGAAACTGAGCGTCGAAGCCACAAAAATATCATTTTTAGCCGTGTTTACTATTTTTTTCCTCCGTTTAATTACATGCGATAAGACTTTCACTTGTGAAAATTATTTAGCTCTCGTAGTCTATCCATAGCGACATAAGTCAACATTTACAAGTTACAGGAACATAAAAATAACAATAACCAACTGACTTCCTCGATTGAAAAAATTTACACTAAAATTATGTATTATGGGCCATATGCTAAAAGATTAAAAAAAAAACATCATGAAAGGTCTTCGTACTTACAAAAAAATCATTAAATTTATAATTTACTGCAATTGTTTAAAAAACGAAATGACTATATACGTATTAGCATATGACCCGTAATATCTCATTTCGGTGTAAATTATTTCATTCTAGTAAGTCACTTTTTTAAAATTAATATTATCCAGTGGTTTGCCAGTTATGACTTTGACATACCGCTACGCAAAAAATCTGAAAGCTAAAAATTTTTACAGTGGAAAATGTAGGCATAAGTAACGTTTACAAATCTTTATTGACGTGTAAGATAGGACTGAAGTAAAGTGTTGTGTGTATAGGTAGTTCGCGGTAAAGTGAGCACTTATGATAATAATATTGTATTATAGACGCCGCCTATCTGCGCGCTAGAGGTTCAGAAACGACGAATATACAAGAGCGACCTCGAAGCGCGGATTAAATGCCAAACCGATTATACTATGGGACATTAAGCGGTGACCATATAATTTTATTGATGGAATGTCTGCAGCTAAATTCAGTGCACATCTCAATATGAGTTTCACATACGGTACATCCGTTTAGTACATTTTGAAGCACGGAAGTCTGAAAAGGCCGTTTTTAGCCATGTTGTAGGACTTTTGAAATGGGGTTTTTAATGAGCTTGGTGTCTTAGCAATCAAGTTCCGAGTTTGTGTGAAGTATTTCTTTTAGTACGTTGGCACAATGGGCACACACAGAATATTTTCGTAGAAAAAAACCTGTTTACTGCAACGCATTTGAAGGAGCGGCCGTCTTAAATAATAATTTTTAAAAAATATATGTTCAATATTGAGACCTCGGACTCTTTAACGGTTGACTATAGTACATTCTGTACATTTTAATTGTTACATGGACATTTTTGTTTAAAAAAAAACAGGAAGGGAAGACGTAACTAGGGTTTTAAAAGTGCTAATTTTATCCTACATATAGCTTTTTTTTTTAAATCTTTTGTGTAAAAAGACCGTATTACTAGAAGTTATTTACGGCGATGCATGTAACCCCTGATTGTGCCAGAAGCATTAGTTCAGAATTGTAGGTTTGTCGAAGCCGATATGTAAAAAAAAATCAGCTTTCCTAGACACAATAGTTTTTGCCAATTTCTGAGCAAACATTTTTCTCGAGTAACGCATTTCTGAAGAACAATCTCTGGCGCTGAAATCTCGTGCATTTAATTGCGGCGCAAGAGATCACACTTTAAGAAATGCATAATTCTGGGTGAATGTTTGCTCATTAAGTTGGCAAATATAATGATCGAAGATTGCTGTTTTGTGCCTTTCCTGTGTTGACTTTCAAAAAGTGTACATCTCAGTTGTTGAACTCGGCTCCTATTTATCTGTCACGCCCTTTTAAGTGACAATATGGAATTTTTTTTAATGAAATGTCTTTGAGGCGTGTGCAAATCAACAACTTGTTTCGCCTCTGACTCGGGAGTGTTGTGGGGCATGAATGTTGACGGCGGAGGTAAGGTTTCACCTAGATACAGGATGTCGTGTGGCCAGAGGACCAGTCCGGCTTGGCAGACGCTCGCTGGCTTCCAGGAAGAAGGGGGCCGACAGTCAGGTGACAAGGGAAAGTGTGTTGCCGTGGGCCAGGGGCAGGGACCCGCGGAGCCATATTAGCACTCGCCCGCCGCCGCGCCGGCTGCCAGCGCACTGTTGCCACTTCTACCAATTCGCGAGGCACTTGCCGCAAAGTCTGCCGCTCGGAGTGAAGTGAGCCCTAAAAATTTATCATTTGAAAAATATCACCACTAGCCGTTACTGCATATAATGTAATTTTAACAATATGTAGTTGTCTTACTGCTTGAATGGTTGGCAGCGCAATTACGCAATATAGTTCCATGTGTTTTTCTATTTCAATAAAACATTTCTGAAACAAAATCAACTGAAATCGACATAATTGTGGTTTATATAATTAATAAACTATTTTTATTTAACTGCATCTATTTATGCTGACTGCACAATTTATCTTACACACGCAATCATTAAGTGACTTGTCCAGAGATGTTAGACATGTCTCGTCGTTAACCGTTACGCGCGGAGAGATGCGGACTGGTTGAAATTAGAACTTTTTTAAGTGCTCACTTATTACCGAACCTATACCGTATTGGTATACTGGCGACATTGCAATAAAGGGATGATGTGGATATCTCTGCTCTCATAACTCTCGCCTGTCGTTATGGAAGAATCACAAAATGACACTGCCTACCTAAGAGCAATGTCGACAACATGTCTACAGATTTACACGTAGAATTGTATTTGGAGAGGTTGTCACACTTCACAATATCGCTTTAAGACAAAACCCATTTTCGGCAGTGGTGCTATAGGCGGTTCCGGATAAAGTGAGTACTTTTGAAGCCCAAGCTACTCTTCAGTTAATTTATAGTTTACTTAACTTTTAATATGAACAAAGCTCCTTAAGGGCGTTCACGTGACAAATATTCGTAATTTTATATTTGCACGGCGCAGTGATCGCTTTATAGACTACATTTTCCACTTGTAAACATTTTTTAACTCTAATAGTTTTCCCATAGTCAAAATTTGCAAGTTACAGAAACATGGTAATAACAGAAACAGAATATCTTACTAGAATGAAATAATTTACACTGGCATTAAATATTATGAACACTGTGCTAAAATATTTAAAAACACGCAATGAGGTTTTTGTACTTTTTAAAAACATCTGAAAATTATAATTACGTCATTAACGGCAATTTAAAAAAAAAATAAGGGAATGTTGTTTGTTTTTAAATATTTTAGCATATTGCCCATAATATCTAATGCCAGTGTAAATTATTTCATTCTAGTATGACACGCGGTTTTTAATAATATACTATGTTCCCGTAACTTGCGAATTCTGACTTTGACATTCTGCTATTAAAACATTGAGAGCTAAAAATTTTTACGAATTGAAAATGTAGTATCATGTAACGTCTGTAAAACGAGCACTTATGTCGTGCAAATATAAAATAATGCATTTTTGCCATGTAACACCCTTAAGTGACAACCAGTGTGTATAGGTTGTATCGTACTCAATCATTAACGTCCGAGGCCATAATGAGTGTAATTATTTAATCATGATTACACACCAGATGGTCGCAAAAAGTGCTCACTTTACCGCGAACAGCCTATACAGGAATAGAATTATAAAAGAAAATTAGGAATATGAATTTTAAAGTTTTTTTTTATTAAAGCATGGAAATACTTATTTGTTTATAATCTCCAGTGTATTTAGAATACAAGTTTAAAGGTTGTGTAGCAATGCGAGCAGCACCGGAATAAACAAATAAGTCGTTGGAGACATCATATATGAGGGTTCGACAGGTAATAAATCCCGCACCTAATATGATTTGACATAGGCTACATACCTCTTTTATAATTGCCCGCGGCAGGCCTCGCCGTTTGCTGTGACCATTCATTTTGCTTGAGTGTGCTATGATCATGGGTGTCACCAGGAATTATTTCAAGGGGGGGGGGGCAAAGATTTAAAATTTTAAGTTAAGCTATCATAAAACTAATCTATTATAAGCAAAAAACATACTTTTTGCAGCGTCTGACGACACAGACCATTGTTTTGCAGCATTTGACGCAAATTAAGACCTTTTCATAGTGTCTGACACAATTAGTGACCTTTTTTTGTAGGGGTCACCAAGTTCCAGCCGGGAGGGGGAGCGGCAACTGCCCCTCTTGCCCCCCCCCCCCCCTTCGTGACGCCCATGGCTATGATCATTCATTTTGCTTTAGTGGCGTTTTACTGACGGGTACCAGGACTTCAACATTTTCAACTTTAAGTTTTATATTCCAGCACACGGTTACACCGTGGAAAATTTCACCCATAACACGGCAAAATTTGTTGTACTGTACTTTGCTTCATGTAACTTCAGTAAATGTTGACAGCTAATTGAGCAATTACTGCTAACATGATTAAATGTCCGTCACACTGCCGGGGGGAAATTGCAGTTCATTCGGTGCAATGGACATAATAGGTTCGATTTATGCCTCAGAAAAAGGTAGGTTGTCATTCTACAAATGGTTTCTCTTACCCTTAGAACTTAAAATTTTGAAGTGTATTGACTTACAAAAACCTGGTTGCAACTAACATTTTTAGTGTTGATGTATGTACAACTTCCTCATAAAGGCATCGTGTGCTTAGGGAAGCAAAGTATGTTTGCAGACTCGGCTGTAATTGCCGCACGGTAAGTTAAACCTTTTAGAAATGCATATTTTGATAAATGGCATAAGATAGTGTACATTTACTATTTAGCAGTTATTAAAAATAATAGGTTACATTACGTTGTTTTGTTTTAAATGATTGTACAGAACTATAATTTTCAGTCCCATAGCCCATGTTATGAACGAATCGTTAACTCATTTAGTACTAGCTACTGCAGGCGACTTCGTTCGTTTGGTTTTCAGTTCTCTTAGTCGTGCAAAACTTCAGTCTAAATACACTTAATTACCGTAAATAAATCGTATAAAAAGTTATATTTTTTCCCCAAAATGTAAACACAATTCAAAATAAAAATATGAAGTTTTGATAAAAACTTCTGGCACTTCGAAGTTACTTCCGGTAATAAAATGAAGAATGATAAAAAAATTTCTTAAAATAATTCTAAAACAATTATTTAAAAATCTAAACCGTACTAAATTATGTGAAAGGATCAGTTATAAATAAACGTTTTAGAAAATAAAAAAAATTCAAAAAAATTTTTGGTAACTCGTTCTGTTCCAAGGCACTTCTGTCCCGTCCCTTTTGTACGTAGATTTTCTGTCTGAAACCTTCACGGGTGCACGCCTCAATTGGACGAGTGGTAATGGAACGAGACATTTATATTTACTGATACATCCAATCAGAAGTTATATGGTACAAAAATGTTACTAAGAAAACGCACAGCTACATAGTAAAAAATAGAGATCGTATTCAGTGACGTATTTTGAAGTTGTATTCTTCGTCGTCACCGGCTGAAAGAGGCTGAGGTCACGTAACGTTGAGTAGTAGGTCTCTTGCTCGCTAGTGCAATGATGTAAGTGTGGCAACACTGTAGTGGCAGGTCCGCTGACCGCAAGTGCTGGCGACGCGCTGTCTGTGCCGGGCAGGTGCTGAGCGCCGCATAGTGCCAGCTACCGTCACGGCGTCGCTCTCCCCTGGCGTGTCTTGGCACGTGACACTCTAGAAACTACATAATTGGCTTACCTCCACCGTCTTTAAGCCGCCGCTTGACCCACAATTTTAGTTGTGTTTATAAGTTTTATATTTGTACGAGTGAGTGAAGAGGTTTTGGTCAGCTGTTTTAACATCGAGGTCTTTAGCGCTGGTGAGGTGTGACATGATGTGAGTATGATGCAGCGCCGGAATGAATATGCGGGGGAAACGGGAGATCCCTGAGAAAACCCGGCACGATTCCCACATGTGAAAATCCGGGGACCGACCAACCGGGAATCGAACCCGGATCGTCTTGGTAGGAGGCGAGAAGTCTAACCCTTCGGCCACCGCGGCCCCTTATATTTGTACGAGATAAATGCTTTACCGCGGGAAAACGACTGTTTGCTGTATTTCAGCACACGTTCAGCTTACCAGGAGATTACTGGCTTTAGCTTGTACTTGGAGCTGTTACCCTATTTGAGTCAATAAGAATACCGATAATGTAATATTTTATGCCTGTTGTTGGTCTGCAGCTACGCTGTGTCACAATCGTAAGCCTATATGTTGCAATCAACTACGGCGTTTTCAAAGGTATGTTAGCACAAAACATTTTCGCGTTATACTGTTATCTCTAGAGATATGGTTTGATTTGGAGACGCACACTGAGAAAAAAATTTTGTTGGTGCAAACAAAATTTGTTTGAATCAACCAAATCATTTGTTTATAGAGGGGCAACGAAATATTTGTTTGCTCGTACCAAATTATTTTGTTCCCTCGATTTGTTTGAGGCAAATAGCTGAATTTTGTTAGCAGTACCAAAAATTTAGTTGGTCATAAAAATATTTCGTTAGACATATTAAATGCGCATACAATATTTTAAGAAGTATAAAAATCATATTTTACCAACTTAAAAAATTTCAAAAATTTTAAGACTTACAAAAAAAAAGTACGGTCGGGCCGGGATTTGATCAATTATCCTATCACTTTCCCTCTTCCGTTCATGACCTAACCAACTGAGCTACGACTGCTTTTGTGATATTGAGGTTGTTATTTGTACAGGAAAAGTTGGGCCTAATATTAAATTACAATTGTACTGTTTTATTTTCAAACATGTTTGTTTTCCGTCTACGAAAAGGTGAACGTCGTCAAATAATACTACTAAATGATTGCCGTGCACCGCAGCACAATGAACGAGACGTGCAGATGCGGTGGTTTTCAAGTTTATAGCATTTTCTTTTGCGATCGATCAAATTAACCACTTTGAAATGGTTATAGCTAAAATTAAGATACTTGAATTATGCTGATTAACAGTTTACACGTCCTACTTGTCGCACAAACTTATATTTTTGGTTCAAAACACTTCACTCATAACTAACAATATTATTTTGTTGACCAGTTGTAACAAGTTGTTTGTTTACACAAAATATTTATTTGACGTCCTTTAGTAACCAAATATACGTTTGGCACAAACAAATTGCGTTTAAATGAATAATTTGGTCGAGGGAAATAACTAAATTTGTTTGGAGGACTCCAAGCTTGGTCTTACCAACAAAATATTGTTTGGCTGAAGCAAACATCACCCAAGCAAATATATTTAGTACAATGAAACAATTCTTTCTCTCAGTGCATATTGTGGCTATTTTTTACTGTAATAAAATTTCTTTAGCGTTCATACTTCTTTTTATAACGTTATGTCAAAGTCAAAATTTGCATGAAACTGTTTTATGCTTTACAGGAAAACCGACTGACTTGCCGAACTGAAATAATTCACGCTGAATAACAATTTTGTAGGCTACGAGATCTTGTATATGTGAACGTGATTTAAAGAAAAATATTTTATTACTAACGTAGCTGTTGAAAATCAAAATTCGTAGAAATATTAACTATGATCGAATAAGACTTTTGAAAAATTTGGTTCTTTCAATAAGGGACAAACCGTTTTTAACACAACATAACTCTTACGCAGCTGTAGTCGTATACGTAATCGAATGGAACTGATCATACAAATACATTAAGAAAGTTTGCATTTTTTATTTTAAATTTAGATTTTGGAATACAAAAATAATCAATGCGGTTTTTATACGTATCTTTGCTTAGGCCGTGACACTGTTTTTAATTGTGAAGTATTTTATTTCTGCAAGTCAGTTGGTTTTCCTTTCTAATACAAAACCATTTTATACAAATTTGAACTTTGCATGCCATTACAGAAAGACAATGAAAGCTGAAAAAATGTTAGTTGCAGTAATAAAAAGAAAACACGGTGTATGTATACAAAACGAACCGCATCTCGTATAAGTATAAATATATTAAAACAAAATATTAGCTTAACCCCCCCACCCGCTTCAAACTGTCCATGACGCTATGTTCTACGCCATATCGTAGGCAAGTGCGAAGAAATATGTCTGAAACAGAAGTTACATCAATATTGAAATCCAATATAGTGTCGGATGTTTTACGCTCAGTCAACAAAGGAAAGGTTAATTCTGGTAGGTCTACATGTTGGAAAGATCAATGTTATAAGTTTGGCACAGGGAACATTTATTCCGCTTGAGCGCTGCTATCGGTTAAGAGACCAATCACAGAGATTTTCGGAATTTTGTTAGATAAAGTTAATTTGAAAGAAAAAATTGTTTTGTTTTTCTCTTCAAAATTTAATTAAATATCTTCTCTCTTTGTCTCACCTAGTTAAAAATACTTGTACTACGGTTTCCTACTTCATTAGAACCGTTAGCGACCGCAGCGAGACTACCGGCAGAGTATTTCCCTGGGCCAAACTAATATCCCATAAGAAAACACATTTTATTTTCAACCTGTAGTACGAAATTGTGTCAGTTATTTTAGACGTCACTTGAAACGGCAGTTTCCTCTTAAGGAGTTTATTTAGCATGCTTAGTATTCTAATAACAGCACGTCAAAATCAAAATATGTATGACTACGGGTGCATACAACTAAGGAAAACTATCAGACGTACTAAAATGAAATAATTTACTCTTAGATTAAATGTCGCGGCCTAATGGACAAAAATTATTAAAACATGAAAGGACGTGTCTTCGTATTTTTCAAATATAGCTGAAAATAAGGTTTTTAATGTCGAAAATTGGCGACATCTTAGATGCTGTAAAACAAATACCGTTTTATTTCGTTATAATATTTTGTTTTTGACAAATAGCGGCACTCATCATGATTACAACGATACCGAGTTTATATCAATGCGAACCGTCGGCTCATTGCGGTATATGTGTGCAGTAAATAGTCTGCGTCCCCTTCTTGGACGCGATGGTTTCTTGCGCTCGCCTTTCTTATAAGGGTAGAGAGATCAAGCGACGTAACCTCTCCCTTCCACGTCCTTCCACAGACTGAAGCGCGCGCGCACTAGCCTTTATATGCAGTGTCTGCGACCGTTTTAGCTGTCTATTAGCGTGATTCTTAACACGCATTCCGAATTTCATAGGAATGTAAGAGTGCTGATATTCACTAGTCTTGAATAGCCTTAAAAGTGCGTGGTAGATAAATTAACGCTAAAAACTTCTATTGATTTCTATGCTTTTTTCGAAGCCAATATGGATTAAGTACTCAATGACATGGTATTTGCCAACTTTATGAGAAAATATTTATCCAGAATTACTAATTCGTTACGCGTTGTCTCTTCCTCCGCAGTTAAATGCACGAGGTTCCGGCGTCAGAAATTTTTCCTCAGAAGTTCGTAACACTGGAAAAATTTTTGTTTAAAACGTTGGCTAAAACTGTTGTCTAGGATTGCTATTGTTTAACTTTCGCAAATTGGCTTCGAGAAACCTACAGTTATAGATTAATGCTTTTAGCGTTGAATTATCTTCCACGCCCTCTTAAGGGTTGTGAAATGGTACGATGTTGGCGAACGACAATCGTCAATAAAATGTGAATTACTCATACAAATTAGAACATTTTTTCGCCGAGCGGATATTTTATCAGCGGACGTTTATTTATGTAGCACTATGCGGTAGTATGCTTTACTTACGATTATAATATTAAAAACTGTTTTTAGAAAAATAAGAGCTTGAAACCACAGTCTACAAAAATGGAAAAAAATGTAATTTTTATAATGTTTAATATGGTAGTATCTAGGCCTCTATGATAACAGAATTTCAAAAATACTCGCGTTTTGATTTGAAAATAATTTTACTGTCAGAAAATCTCTGCGCGAGAGGTTTACAGGTGTTAAAATCATTCCCAAATCAAAACACGAGTATTTTTTAAATTCGGTTATCATAGAGGCCTACATGATATATTACAAATTATAAAATTGACAAGTTGTTAAATTTTTTGTAGATTTTGTTGTTTCAAGCCCTTATTTTTCTAAAAACAGTTTTTAGTTTATTACTGTAAAGCTGTAAAGTAAAGAATACTGCCGCTGATACTATATCTACTCGGTAAAAAAAATCTTATCGACTTTTGGCAGTAGTTCAGATTTTATTAACGATTGAGTATTCCAGTCGTCCGCTCGATATCGTACCTTTCCTAGTTTCCTACTGGGACTTGGGAGAGAACTTGCTGAGAGATATTTATGTAAAATGTTTTGAAGCGGTACCGTGCTAATTCTTTTACTAACTAGTGGTCTCGTGCAAGATTGAATCTAGTGTTGTGTAAAATGCGGTGGAGCGAGACCAACAGGTTAGTTGGTAACGTCCCGCGGCGCTCGTGTTGCAAGCATATCGTGGCGGCGCGCGCTGGTAAATGTCACGGGTGGTTGTGTTCGCCGGTCGACTGGTTGCAGTTGTGCAAGTGGTCATCAGCAGAGGGAAGAAACACGCCTCTGACCTTGCAGCAGGTGTGTCGGTCACGGCGAATGTCGCGCCACCTCTCATTGTTCTCTCTGTTGACGAGTTTTTTTATCTCCTCCGTTAAGAGGCATGCCATTATGTCGAGAATTGTTTTCCTGTGTAGTCGGGTTTCATAAATAATGTGGAACGTTCTAGCTGAACTACTCGACGTAGCGCGGATGTCATTCTCGAGAACTTAAGTATGCTTGTAGACCGTATTAGCTAAATTTAAGATTACTACATGCACATTCTTAAAAGCAACACATTTTTACAGTGAACGTAATAAGGATAAAAAAAAATCAGTCGATTAGCATAGGAAAGGAATGGAAGTCGTAGATAGCCAAAATAATTTTTTTTAGTAGGGGCGTTACGAATAAATGTTAATATGTACGGTATTTTAATTAGGGTATTGTTGATATCCTTGCCAAATTCGTCCTATAACATCTGTTACGCATGTAATTGTATTGGAAACGTTCACTCATGCATGTCTGGATATAGTTTCTTGGACATACCTCATTGCTGTATAGATGATAGTCAAAGAAAACTAAAGATTATAAAAAAAGTATTAAATAAGCAGAGTATGCTTTAGTCAACAGGATGGATAAACAATAATAAACTCCATAAATGGAATCGGGTGAAATAAAAACAAGGTCAAACCGATACGAAATAAAAAAAAAACCAAAAGAAAAACCGAAGACAACATTAAGGCAGACGACTTTGGTTTGATGTCTGCTTTGGCATAGGGACAAACAGAAAAATGTATGACCCACAAAATACGTCACACCAACGAGGCGAAACAAAACCAGTATTAGCCTATATCAGACACGAACAGAAAAACAACATTCGACACAACGATGAGACGAAACAAAACACAGTAGTTTCCTAGACAGTAGCATTACGTTTCGGGAAATGGAATCTGTACCCGTCATCAGGTAAACGTCGTTCTACTGTCTAGGAAACTACTGTGTTTTGTTTCGTCTCATCGTTGTGTCAAGTGTTTTTCTGTTCGTGTCTGATATAATACTGGTTTTGTCTCGCCTCGTTGGTGTGACGTTTTTTTTTTTTTGTGGGTCATACATTTTTCTGTTTGTCCCTATGCCAAAGCAGACATCAAACCAAGGTCGCCTGCCTTAATGGTGTCTACGGTTTTTCTTTTTTTTATTTCGTATCGGTTTGTCCTTGTTTTTATTTCACCCGATTCCATTTGTGGAGTTTATTATTGTGTTTGTATCCTGTTGACTAAAGCATACTCTGCTTATTTATGTTTTTCTGTTATCTTTGGTTTTCTTTGACATTCATCTATATCGCAATTATGTCAAAGAAACTATATCCAGTCATGCACTCCCATTGTACAGTTCTTTAAAATATCATATAGATAAGATTACAGCACAAGAGATTGCGTTAACAACTTGTTGCTCTGGTAAAATGTGTACTCATAAATAGGGGGGGGGGGACTATTATCAAGGGCGGCACATTTTTATAATTTTCTATAAATAACTCCTAAAGATTTTAAAATATTTAATTTTAATTGATTTCATTAGCCGTCAGTTTGTCTCAAGTCCTCGTAAAGTGTAACTTGGAACTTCCGGTAAAACCGTACTTTCTGGGAGCTGTACATTTTGGCGCGGATTCAGCTTTTCTATGTGGCTGTTGAGGAAAACGAGGGTCGTCTCCTGATTGGGCGTGTCTTCTTTCCTCTCCGTCGGCTCTGGCCTAATTGGCGTGCAACTGCTTTCTGAGAACACGTGTCCCTTTTGTTGCCAGGTGTGGCTGTTGGTAAAGACGCACCGAGAAGAACACAGAAAATGCATCGTTGTTTAGTTCTATATGTTGTAAGTTGTTATCTGCGCTTTCATCTGCGGTACCCTGATATAAGGCATACTCAGGCCAGATGTAAAAGTTACCTTTGCTTTAGACCTCTCGGCTTGGCTGTGAAGGTATGCGTTGAACATTTAACATATCTATAACTATTTAAATACATGGATCATTTTAACAGGTTTATAAATTAAACATACCTAATTAACGGTCCAAATTCTTTAATAAAAAATATAAAAATTTGTCCTTTTACAAGACAAGGCTTTGAAAACAGATATTCCAAAGAAATTCCTTGTAAAACTACGCATTTTTACATGCTAGTTTTCCTTTGTATATATTCAATGTAAATTTTAATGATTTAACTTTTTTTTAAATGTTAGAGCAAAGTAATTATTAATAATATTAAACATTATTTAAGCAAATTGTATTCCAGAGAATGTGTTTGTGTAATTACATAACTTGTGACAAACCTGTGATTTTGCCAAACGGTAAATTTTTCCTAAGTTCTTCTACAACGAAAATACTCGTAGTTTTATAAGAAAAATATTTGTTTTTACACAAAGGTTTGTAAAAGTATAGATAAATTTCTTGTAATTTTACTATGTATATCGAATGCACTGAACTACAATTTCGCAAAATAAAATAATTCTACAATTGGTAAGAATTTAAACGATTGTAGACCATGCGTTCAACTTTAAACACTGATTGAACGGTCAGTATATAAACATACGCATTTGCTTAAATTTGAAAGTAAAAGCATTATTGTTGTTTCAACTTTAGGGAACAAAATTATAAGATGTGTGCATGAAACTACATATTCACGAAAATTTCGGGAGCAATATAATTCTTGCCTAGTTGTACCGCAGGAAGTACTTTCTATGGAATAGGATTCCGTAGAGTTTGTCGCGTGGCTCTGTGTGATTCAAAACCTTAAAATTGTTCTTTCTTAATGTCTTGCTTTCTTTTTGAGTGTCTGTGTTTGCAAGTTATATTATTTTTCATATAACTCCAGTAATTTTCGGCTGCATACACTTCCTGTGCATTTGATGAAATGTTAGTCGTAATGCAAGGCAAAATCTACTACACATACGGGGAAATAGATTTCTGAGGTCCATTTTTATTTTAGTACTAAAACGTTGACTGATACGTCAAACATGTGCTACAACAACAGAACTACGTGCCCTCAAAATTTGGTAAAGCTATGTGAAATAGAGTTCTAAATCATCAAATGTGTAGTTCTATTTTCTATTTATTTACCGAGACACATGCGCTTCAATGTTGAGTGACTCTTCATGAATTCCAACATGCTAATGTTGCCGTATAGGAAAAATAAACTTACACTAATTTTTTGTAAAACTTGCAAGTAACTTCTTTTTACATGTACAAATATTTGTGAAAGTACGAAGATCTTCTGTGTAAGATTATTTGTATGTAAAATTACAAGGATTTTCTTAAGAAAATGTTGAGGTTTGACGAAAATAGTAGTTATACTCATATCACTTCCTCTGCTACACATTGGAATAAAGGGAATATTCATAATTGCGTGCTACAGAATCAATATTTAGTCATTACACGAACAAAACATAGACGGGTATAAGTCTAGGTTAAAGTGCGTGGTAGGTAAGCGAAAGGATGCAGGTTTGAATTCTCGTGCACACACGATTGTTATTATGTGAATAACTACATCTCTGTGTTTAACAGTTAAAAAACAAGCTCATTTTCATGGTCTGATTGAAATAAATATTTCAAATGTAATTTTTCTTTATTGAAAGTACAATATTTCAAGCATACACTGTATTTTTTTGTACAAGAAAAGCCTTTATAGTTTTCTAAGGAATTTCTTTGATAACTTGGTTTCCAAGGATTTTTCTTGTAAAAGTACAAACATTGTTACAGTGCATAACGTTTTGTTCTTGTGTGAAGAATTACTTCCAACATGTAAGTGTATTTCTGTGCTTGTGAATGATTGGCCAGCAGACAACCTTATAGTACAAACTGCTTCCTTGCAATGTAGTCGATAGTTGATACATAATTGACCGTGTCTCGCGCTCACGGCTAACCGCGTATTCTAATCAAGCTGGCGCGCCGCCATGTGACTCATTTCACCGTTATTTCTGAAGTTAATTAAGTTTTATAGCCCATTAGCTTCTCCAGATTGACTGCTTTGTAGAAACCTTTGTTTACAATGTTGGCATCGTTGTTTGTTCTTGTGACGGCCAGGCGTACACGTGTGTTGTGTTTAAGAATTTTTTTTTTAATTCCTTCTACCCATTATCTATCTTAATTGTATAAATGATAAAATAGCTATCACAATGACTGCATGCTTATCGCGTCGATCAGCTGACAATTGTGGAAAGTTTGGCACATTACGAGTAGATTACTTACTCTTCTCGTATTGGTATGACAAAATGGAAATAAGTTTTGTTTCCGCCAAGAATTTTTAGTTGTTTGTATTTTTTTTCTCTATATGTCGTACAGGATAAAGTGAACACTAAAGATTTAACATTAAAGAAAATCGTCAACCGTTACGGCATGTAATTTAACATCAACAATAATAATCTTACAACTCGTATGGTTGGCAGCGATTAGCGCAGTGTAGTTCCGTGTATTTTCCTAACAGCAATACAGAAATAGAGTCGACTGAAATTAACATAATTTGTAGTTTATTTCGTTAATAATCTTTCTTTTATCAAGCTATACAGGTTCCTACCGACCGCATAATTTAGCACACACGCACAAACATCAAGTGACGTGTCCAGCGGGGTTAGATATTTCCTGTCGCCGTTACGCGTGGAAAGGTGCGAATTGGCTGAAAATAGAAATTTATCAGGGTGTTATGAGTGTTAGTTTTATCGTGAACAGTCTGTAAGCTAGGTAAATGTACGCTAGATATGTCAGCTAAAGTTTACGTTGAAAATATTTTATTTAAACTGTTTCAATTTAGATGCAGATCCGCCGTCCCCTAAAATTAGAGTTGTTTATAAGTTGTTAGGCAAAACAGCTGCTCTAATGTCTTGCTAAAAGCGCTATGGGTACAGCATAGGATCGTAAATAATCCACATGTTGCATGCCGGTTTGATGGAACTGTGGCGTTATATATATGTATATATATATATATATATATATATATATATATATATAGACACACACACATACACATGCGTGTACGATGGGCGGTGGTGTAGTAATTCAAGTGCCTGCGTGCTCGAGTGCATGTCATTTACTGTGCCATACATTTCACTTATGTTAGAAACAGATACTGGTTTATGAATCCTAAATGTTTAAATTACCGTAATAAGTGTGTATTAACTTTATATTATTCAAAACGTATGTACAACTTGAAGTAAGAGTTCTATCAATTACGCGTGACTATGTTATGTAGGTGGTTCAAGATCAATGAGCACTTTTGAAATGATATAACCTAAATAACCGTCAAAATGTTTGACTTGTGCCGTAATCGATAGTTAACAATGTTTTTGAATGTTTCTTGCAATGGGACAGAATAACGTATCGTACTACTGTGGACATACGCCATTACAATTTTATGTCGTCCCAGAAGTCTTTAGAATGAGACCACGGCCGTAGAAGAACAGGTCTGGACACTCGCCTGGAAACTTGACCCCTTGTTTGGCTGCAGTTCGCCAAGTTACCGAGAGCGTAGTGCGTCTTTGGCTCTGCAGTCAGGGCGGTCGGGCTCAAACTCCGCCCACTTCCCTCCCAATGTTTTCCAGTGTTTACATTATAAAGATAAACAATTTATCAAAACGTATTTTTAAAATCAATTTATGAACTACTTCCTTCGCTCACAATGCTAACGCATGGCTCCAACAATCTTTATTTACTTTATAATGTAAACACGGGAAAAAGGTGGGCGGAGTTTGAGCCCGAACGCCCTGACTGCAGCGCCAAAGACGTACAACACTCTCGGTAACTTGATGAACTGCAGTCAAACAAGGGGGTCAAGCAAAATACGTTGGTATTTAGACGAGTGTCCAGACCTGTACTTCTGCGACCGTGAATGAGACTAAGAAAAAACATACTAAAAAGGGAAAACAAGCCTCGTTTGATGTAATCAGCCAAAGTAGGCTTGTTTTCTCTCTTTTTTTTTGTATTAATTTTGCAATCATAAAGCAAGTAAGGTAAAAAAACGAGCAGGCCTTTTATATTAGCTCAGCCTCATTGGTGTGTCGTATTGTAATTTTTTATTTTGTGAGTCATACATGTTTTCTGTTTGTCCCTTTGCCAAAGAAGACCTCAAACTTGGGTTGTCTGATGGCTTGGTAGTGTCTTGGGTTTATTTTGATTTTTATAAGTTTAATTTATTATCTGTGTGTACTTGGTGTATTTGACTCGAATCCATTTTTGGAATTTTATGTTGGGTGTGTATCCTGCTTATTTATGTTTTTTTTTCTATTATCTTTAGTTTTCTTTGACATCAGTCATTTATTTCGTAATGAAGTATGTCCAAACAACTAAATCCGGTCAGATATTACCTTCTTAGGCCTTACCAAATTGTCATACCATAACTACCATTATTCGTTTTTGACTAGTAACCTTCCGAGGGAAGAGAGTAGTTTTTTTTCTACGTATGACCACAAGCAATAGTAGTCGAGGATTGCCAACTGTATACATTGTAAGAAACTATTCCCTCTGCCTTGTCGAAGCATAAAATATTATAGATAGAGCCCAGGATTTTTGGTGAAAATAATTCTGGAACAGTTTGTTTCGGCGCCTTACATGCACATCTGCAGCTGTGCTTTATGGTTATTGGCAGGATGTGTTATTGCACAGGCGTGGCTCATTTGACTGTGCCAATCAGATCAAGGTTACTGCGACACCACACGTCTGTGATTTGCGGGCAGAACCCCGAGACGCTGAGTATTAAAAACAGCCAATCGCTTACTACGAAGCAGAGCTGTATATATGCACATAAGGCATTGAAACAAACTGTTGCAGAATTATTATAACAAAAGATCGTGGCTTCTAATTATAGAACATTTATAGTGCAAAATTAAATGTTTAAGTTCCATTATTGGAAAATGGCGGGCAGTGATGTTATTCCCGCTGTTTCGCGGCAAGCCTGTGCGTCTCTGTGACCTCGGCGCTTCCTCTCGTTTCAGCTCGTCGTAGACTAATCCTGGCAGAAGCTGGCGAGCCTGTAAACAGCAGATAAGCTGGGCTGTGGAAAGTTTTCAGTGAGGGCGCGGCAGCTTGTTCCGGCGTTATTTATTCGCCGGCGCCAAGGTCGCGTTGTGCCAGGCCGAGAGTAGGTTGGGCGAAGTGCAAACACGCCGCTGGCCTGTGAGGAAGCATGCCAGGGACGTCAGGAACATCTCTAGTTGTTCTTCCGCCCGTCGCCCCGCCCCCCTCCCCCAGGCAGTCTCCTCACTCCCCCTCCTGCACGCCGCCATAGAATACTTTTGTAATAAGCCGGAAGGCGGTTAGCCTGTGCAGTGCAAAATTCCACCATCTACTACGCGCTTGGAATGCTTTGCATTGTGTTCTTTAGAGTGCGTGGTAGATAAATAAACGCTGAAAACATAAATTGATATATACGCATTTTTCGACGCCAATATGGGTAAAATACTCAATGACAATCCTAGATAATGGTATTTGCCAACTTCATAAACAAATATTTATCCAAAATTACTAATTCATAACGCGTGATCTCTTGCGCTGCAGTTAAATGCACAAGGTTCCGGCGTCAGAGATTGTGTCTCAGAAGTTCTTACCTCTGGAAACAATTTTGTTTAAAACTTTGGCTAAAACTATTGTCTAGGATTGCTATTGTTTAATTTTCGCAAATTGGCTTCAAGAAACCTACCGTTATAGGTTAATTCTTTTAACGTTGAATTATTATTTTACTAATCTACCCCACGTGAGCTCATTGTGCCAGTGTACGGAAAGAAAACACACTTCGGAAATGACAGAATGTCATGGTTAAGGGGGAGTGTTAGATAATTTTATTCGTAGGCTTTTTTCAGTTTTAAGGCCATAACATTTATTTAAATTTCCCTACCGAAATTTTTTCTTCAACAGCTACTTGGCATAAATAATAATGAAAAATTCCATTATGGTTTGTTAGGTAGTTTGCCAAGAATATATGCTGTGCTTTGTCGAAGAAAAAATCTTGATAATACAATTTAAATATATGTCGTGGCTCTAAAACTGAAAATATAATAAAATTGTCTAACACTCCTTCTTAAGGGGCCTATCTAGATATGCTATGTGTGAGTGACAGAAAATATATGGAGTGCTAGGTGTGTCCGGCGTATGTAATACATTATCGCTTTTCCGTGCAAGCCACTTAACGGTCGTGTAGTTCTTTACTATTAGCCTTTTTACTGTGGGACTTAAAAACAGCTGTGGCCAAATGATTTTTGTTTGTGGGCAGCATAGTTAATAATACGCTCGTTTGTATAGATTTTTATTTATTTATTTATTTTTTTTTTTTTCGAATAAAGGCGATACTTTTCCACGGCAGTCTATAAAAGTAATTCTTAGTCATTTTCAGGGGCCCCGAAGGTGAGTTTTCTAACAAACGTGCAGAATTTTTATAGCTATAGCGACATTGTTTTAAGTGTACGTTTTTTCGTAGATTTAGTCTACGAATAAAATGCGCTTTGATTAGTTCCGTCAAAAAATAAGTCGCCGAAAGTCGTTGCAATGCGTTTGTAGCGCCGTTTGGGAGGCCCTCCATACTAATAAAAAAAAAAAACTTTTTAAAGCTCTCCAACCACCAAAACACAACTTTCCCAGACAGCCGTACTTCAAAATGAACTAACCGGATGTAAGCGAAACTCAGATATCGGTTATTCGGGATAAAATGAGCACTTTCGAAACCCTAGATACGTTTCCGTTTGAGTTAAATTATTTTTCCTATTCACTTTTTAATAGAAACAAAAATTTCTACGAAACAATCACGAGTTGTATGGATTATCTCTTAGTCAACAGTAGAAGTTTGAATATTTTAATTATTGTTTTAGACAGGATTGTCCTAAAAATTGCTCACTTTATCTGGAACTACCTATAGAAACATGCGTTGAACGTTGCTATAGACTTGCCATCAATGAAATTGTATGTAGTCCCAAGTACTCATGGGAATCTTGCATGCTAGTTCAGCTCTTGGCTCGTGGCGTTTGATGCGCGCTTCAAGGTAGATTTTTTCAACCGGTCAGTAAGTCGCGAGATCGTGAATTGTTTGGAGGCATTTGGACCAAACCTAGTGATCGAGTCAACCTGGTCACGTGGACGATCGAAGCTACCTTGCCGCTTCATGTTACTTGGTAACTGACTAGAACTGTCTTTAGGGTTGTCCTTTTTTGTTTTGATTTGTTGACTTGTTCCTGCGAAATTCAGTGAACGTTTTCAGCTGTAATTATTTACTGTGCCTTCTTCAGGGAAGTGTTTTACATATATGGAGGAAGAAATGGTCAGACCACTTGCGTCCCACCAAGGCGATCCGCGTTCGATCCTCGGCGGAGTTGGTCCTGCATTTATTCGCATGTATAAAATGTGGCGGATTTTACCATTGGCCGGCGGGTCTTTCCGTGGCACTCCCATTTGTTTCCCCCACTCTTGCATTCCGCCGCTGCTCGGTCCGTTGTTGGGTCTCATTTCGTGTCATCTCTCATTCTCACCTCGGTTCCTTCAGGTTGGGTGTTGGTGTTGGGATGCCATTCCATCTTTGTTGAAACGTTGCGAGGAAAATCCTTGTGGCGGCGCGTGGTCCCGTGGGCCTGACAGTGATATTTAATTATTCTGGAAGATAAAACCATCATACGGACCCATGTCCGTATACACTTTGTTCCAGGTTTATTGCTGCTCGTAACAAACCGCGAGATGGATCATTTTACTGTTGAATGTCTTTGCAGCTGAGTAAGTACACCCTGTGTACGCGACTGTCATCATACTGCGATGACATTCCACTCAAATATGGTCCACATCGCGGGCAATGCACTGTGCGAATTGTTCACGGGCGTAGGTATATACAATTAATGTTTCAATTCAGACATGATAAATATTTGTGTGGAGTATTAACGTGCAATTTCGCAAGAGCCTGTTTATATATATATATATTTTTTAATATCAATGTGTAAATATATTGTGTCGAACTGCTGAATGTAAATTTGACACTGCATCCATTGTAACAGCATATTAAATGAAACCTAGTATGGTATTTCACCAGAAATCATCCTCCAAATTTCTAATTCGATGCACGGGTTTGCTGTTTGGTAAGAGGGCGTTGTGTTGAAAATAATAGCACAACATTAGAAAATAAATTTCGTTAACTTCGCGAACAAATATTTGACCTGGGTAAACCGTTCCTGATCATTCATCTGTGACAGCGTGTTTCTGTATCTTTTGATCCTTGCGCGAAAGAGATTACGTTAAAGGAATTTGTCACTGTGGCTATAAATATTTGCTCACTAAGGTGATAAAAAATGTGTTATCTAGGAATGGGTTTTTAAAACTTACAAAACGTTTAGATTTCAATGTGTATTTTGGCGGTGAATGTCAACGCGAACCAAGCACACTCAACAGATATTGTCTGTATAGGTGGTTCAAGATAAAGTGCGCACTTTTAAATACTGGTTACTTTTGTCATTTCAGATAATTTGTATTTTCCTACCACTCTTTAATCAACAAAGTAACCTATGTAACAAAGTGTATAGAGTGTACCATACTCAAAAATTGATTACACTAAGTACAATTTTTTAATTTATATTCTAGACAAGATGGGTCTTCAAAGGTGCCCTCTTTATTGAGCATCACCTATATAAGCTTGATAAACAAAGCTTTCATTTTTAAACATAGTAAAAGTTAGTTTTTTTTTTATGAAATAGTCTTTAATTTTAGATATTGTCAGTATATGTTTAATTTTTACAAATGATAATACACATTGTAGAATGTCTAGGAATTTTTCATGTGATATTTTGTAGTTTTGCTTGCAGCGATTTCGATATCAATTTTGACTTGTCGGCTAGTTGTTCAGTACGTCACCGTGTTGTAAATTTCCATTATTGTGGTATTGTGATAGTAAGTCAAGGTGCGTTCTTTTATCAGCAGACTGTTAGCGTTTCATCACGTTCTCTCACAATGCGTGACATAAATAACTTCGCAAATCTGACGCCTTGCTACCAAGGTCCCCACCTCTCTCTCGTTTACTCTCTTTCTTAATCACTTTCACTCGTGTTTCTTTCTTATCTCGTTTTCTTTTTCTTTCTCCCTCTTCCTCTCTCCTCTGTCTTTCTTCCTCGTTCTTTCTTTCTCCTTTTCTTACTTTCGTTCTCTATTTTTTGTCCCGTCCTCATTTTACTGTTTCTCTCTCCTCTCCCCCTTCTCTATTTTTATCTTTATCTTTTTTGTCTTGCTTACTGCCTTTGCCTCTCAACTTCCAAAACTTATCGCTGTGCTGTGTATGGTATTATTTCTGTCTTCTTTATTTTTTAATGAGAAACTTGTTGAACATTGTGCATTTCTTTCGTTTTGTGCGGCTTTCCTCTTTTTAACACAGGAATTCGTATTTCGTTGGTGTACATGTATTTCCAGTAGCTGATAAGTTGACTCTAAAAGAGTTTGCAATTGAAAGTCGACGTAGAAAACTCGTAAGAGTGTTATCGCAGATAATATTTTCAGCTAATTGTGCTAACGAGTTCGTACGCTTTGTGGATGAGTTGAATCGGTGTCACAATAGCATTCCCTGGGATACTAAATTGTGTACTTTTTAAAAATATATTTTTTAACTAATTAGCTGGTCAGTACAAAATAGTCTGCGACTTAGGGAGGTGATGCCACTTCAAAAAAAGTAATTTGACATTTTATGAGCCTCTTTGTTACCAAGAGAATATTAAGGTGGTATAAGCGTTATTGAGATAATGTCACTTGTAAAGAAGTAACCCTTAAAAACTTTCCTCTTCTTGAAAGTAATAAAAAGGGGGGGGGCACCCTCTTTTTGTATGGAATTAGTTTGCCGTACGGTTTTTTCTTACAGTCCATGTTGTCCATTTGTGCAGTACGTCGTAACAAATAAATTCCCTTGTGTTACCAGCTCTTACAATGAAAAGGAAATTGCACACAATTGTGGCTGTGCAAATAATATACCTCCTGGTTTGTAGGCGACCATCTTCACAATACGTAGAAGAGAGCAAGATTGAAAGCAGAACGCCGTGGTCGGTAACTTTTCGCCAAAATTTCCCTTTATCGCCCTCAAGAATTCCGTATTTATTCTCAAACGTCCAAAATTCCCCTATTCTCCTGGGAAATTTTCCTTGTTTCCCTGACTCAAAATCCTAATAAAATTAGTCAAGCCTAATCCTCAAAGCGGTTAGACGATTCCGAAAATTTTGGGTCTTGATCTTCAAAGCGGACAGGTGACTCCGAGGAGCATGGGTCAGATTGAAGGTTGGAACTGACATCAAAATCAGTCGATATATTTGTAATATTTTTTTTTAAAAATTACATTGATGTATTTTTACTATATGATATTACGTTATATTTTTTTACAAATGTTTTCCTTTCATCTCAATCATGCATATGCGATATTGATTCCACTTAGTATATATTATTTATGCTTCTAAATCAGTTAAAATAGTTATTGTCCTTCTAATTGGCTGTAGACCACATACCTAACCACTTTGTCCTACTTTTAGATCACATACCATTACAAAATTGATGCCCCTTTATACCATCGAAGCATTCAGGGCAAAAGTGTTTCGTCATATGGGGCTGAGTTGACGAAAGTGTGGAAAGGGGGTGTGAAGTGACTCTTGACTGGTCCCACAGTCATATTATAGTTATTTATTGGCAGTCGTTTGGCCAACGCCTCGCTTCGCTAACAGACACCACGTTGACGCAGTTGGCAGTGGTCGGGCTGACAGTGACATACTTACAGAAACGTGGCGACCCCACAAGAAAATTCTACGACTAAAAAAAGGGTGGTTTACGGTTGCAGGGCAAGGAAGGAGAATTCAGCTATATCTAGCCTATGGGTGTACAACGGTGCTGTGTTGCAAGAACTTTACAATCGGTACACATTACTCATATTAAATTTTATTATTTGTCGCTTTCTTGAAATTCTAATAAGATAAATGTTAAATCAGCGACTACACCGTAAATTCTATTTACATACATTGCGATTTAGCTGTTAACTTATAATTACGCCGCAATCTGTGTGGCAATGGTGTTTATATTCATAATTTCCCCTACAGATTGCGATCTAAGCATACATTACTAATTAAATCGTCATGTCTGTACTGTAGTGCAAAGTAAATAGAATATACAGCATAATTGCTGTTTTAACATTTTTACTATTCAAATTGTAAAAAAGTAAAAAAAAATAATAAAATCCAATATGGCGACTGAAACCGAGCCTTAACGAGAAGTGTTCGAGGGGAAGACAGACGCCAGTTCAGCGCCTTGCCCATAGAGGCGAAGAGAATAGTGATGATCGAATAAGATTCGACCTTACAGCCCGCGGTCATTAGATCTGTAACAGTATGTTATTGCATGCGTCAAAAGTAAAATGATTGAACTTTGCCTTCAGGAGAATGGGCGCCAGTGCCCTAAAATGCCTTTTTTTGTTGTCATCGTCACTATTTTATTCTTAGTCACATAATATAAGACCAACGTAAAAAGGGCCGTCTGCAGGTAATAGTTTTGTTTTACCTTTCGTGGAAGGGAACCATGTTCCCAGAACAGTTTTTAAGAATGCTCTAGTTTCTACTTATTTTAGTGATATTAATTTTCTACGCTTAAACGAGAGCAGATATCAAAATGTATCAGTTTTGTTTGAAATCGTCCTCGCGATCTTGCCTGATTTCTTCAAGGCAGTAAATACTTAGCTAATTATGTAAACGAAATTCTGGTTAATTGATTTTTTTTTTGTCAAAGCCATATAATTTCCCGCTTTGAAAAATTATCTCTATGGTCCGGTAGTTTTCGCGAAAAGATTTTTGCAGCGCTTTGTTTCAGTGTCTTACGTGCGCACCTGCATCTCTGCTTTGTGGCCAGTGATTGTCTGCCTTAACATACATCGTCTGGAGGTTAAACCCGCAAAACACAGACGTGCTGTGTTGTCGCAGTTATCTATGTACTGGTTGGCACAATCAAATGAATAAATACTCTGCACTAAAACACTCTGCCAATAATCATGAAGTTTAGCTGCAGGTGTGCACGTACGACACTGCAACAATGTGGGGTAAACATATTTATGCGAAAACTACTCCCTCACGTCAAAAACCATTTCAAACTGCAACAATGTGGGGTAAACATATTTATGCGAAAACTACTCCCTCACGTCAAAAACCATTTCAAACTGCAACAATGTGGGGTAAACATATTTATGCGAAAACTACTCCCTCACGTCAAAAACCATTTCAAACTGCAACAATGTGGGGTAAACATATTTATGCGAAAACTACTCCCTCGCGTCAAAAACCATTTCAAACTGCAACAATGTGGGGTAAACATATTTATGCGAAAACTACTCCCTCACGTCAAAAACCATTTCAAACTGCAACAATGTGGGGTAAACATATTTATGCGAAAACTACTCCCTCACGTCAAAAACCATTTCAAACGAATCTACTAGACAGATTTTCGATGTCTGCTTTCGTTTAAGCTTAAAAAAAATAATAATTAACGTAAAAAAACAGTAGAAACAAGACATATGATATACGCGCAAATATTGATTTTACAGAAAACCTCTTGCAGACACTTCTCTTGTACCCATATGCAGTTATATACGTCAAATTAGACGGAAATCACGACATTCTGTGGCAGAAGCAAGCTCGTGTGTACGCGATCGCCTAAATGCTATATTTATATTTCAGGAGCAAGGAAAAGTTTTCTTCGTAGAGCTAGTTACAATATTGCAGAAAATAGTGGTAAAAGTTAAGCTCTTCATAATCAGGTATATGAATTAGACCATCCAATTGGGCAAGTGTTGGGGCACTTAAGAGTGCAATGTAGATAAACAAACGGTGAAAACATCAATTGATTTCTAGAATTTTTTCGAAGCCAATAACGATAAAATACTTAATGACAATCCTAGATAATGGTATTTACCAACTTCATAAGTAAATATTTATCCAGAATTACTAATTCGTTACGCTTGATCTCTTGCACGAGGTTCCGGCGTCAAAGATTGTGCCTCAGAAGTTCGTAACACTGGAAACAAATTTGTTTAAAACGTTGGCTAAATCTATTGTCTAGGATTGCTATTGTTTAACTTTCGGTAATTGACTTCAAGAAACTTACAGTTATATAATAATGCGTTTAACATTGAATTATGTACCACGCCATCTTAAAAAATAAGTACACGCTACTTACTAGCTCCTCAATGTAATATCATTGTATCAGAGGAATACTATCTCTAGGACACTGTGTTTGTCCTAGAGCACACTTATTTTGTCCTAAGTTAGTTTTCGGACTTGAAATTTGGGAGATCATCGTTCAGCTCATATTAAATTTATTTCTAATACTTGTAAAGTTTTAACTTTC